>CABHPP010132634.1:29071-45036 GCA_902168425.1 Peromyscus attwateri | reverse complement strand
CACACACACACACACACACACACATACACACGCACACACGCACGCGTGCGCGTTTGTATTTCCCTACAGCACAAATGCCACAGCCAGCTACGCAGAGTTTAAGGCACAGTTTACATCCGTTAGAAAAGCTGTGGTGAATTTAGAGTTTTAATACTCTGGAAGCCCTGGGTATTGTGCCAGCAAAAGCCAAGGGCAGCTCTGATTGGGCTGTGGCTCTCTGGTAAATGTGCAGGGTTATCCTCTGTGCTTGGGTTAGTTCCACTGAGCATGAAACAAGACTCATAATGGGATGCAGGGAGGCAGAATCGGCTACTGGAGTGCTCTCTGAAAAAACTGATGTAAAGTAATGGAGCCAGCTCTGCATTCACCTCCTTGCTCTCAAACCCCATCCAAAACATACATCATGCCAGGGCAGACCAATAAGATGGTAAGATCAGCCAGTTGCCATTCTGTAATTAGTGACCATGTCTAGACACAGTGCAAAGTTCTGTTACCGATCACTTAGCGTGCACAGCTAACCTATCTTAAACAAAGTGACATTCCGGTTTCAATGTCTGAGCATCTGACCCTCACTGGAATGGAAAAACCTACAAGTTTTGCCTTCGTTCAGAGATAGTAATCCCCCTGCTGTCCACTTCACTCCATAGGATAAAGTCTACTAGGTCTTACCAAATAATCATTCTCCCCTGCTTTCCTATTAGCGGAACTATGGGGAAAGAAGCAAGTACACAGCTCGGAAAAGTACGTGTGTGTGTGTGTGTGGGTGTGTGTGTGTGTGTGGGTGTGTGTGTGTGTGTGTATGTGTTGTATGTGTGTCTTAGTTAGGGTTTTATTGCTGTGCAGAGACATCATGACCGTAGCAACTCTTATAAAGGAAAACATTTCATTGGGGCTGCCTTACAGGGTCAGAGGTTTAGTCAAGAACGTGGTTGCTGGCATATAGCAACTGTTTTGCGACCCTGGAAATGAAAGGAAAGTTTAATCGTTGGTGGTACCAGGAAGACACCATCTAGCAGCCCAGTTTGCTGACCTCTGAACTTAATGAGACAAACTTAAACTTTCTTCTTAGGAATAACATGGTTTCACAGTTCCTGTCTGCAACTATAGAATAAAATTTCTTTTACACTTGGAGATCCCACAAACTCTGCCTGGGCATCAGTCACCCATGTAGTTACCACACCATCTATCACTTCCACCTGTGGGAAGACTACTATGTTTTCCCTCTGTGGCTTCATCACTGCCAAGCTCTTCTCTAGTAAAGAGGAAGAAACTGTTCCCACACTATCTAAGATAGTGTAGGTACTTTTGCTAGTTGCCCTTATCTTGGAATGTATTTATAAGCCACTTCCTGTTTAAAAGATTTATAGAAGGCAGTGTATCACTCAGCTAATCTGACTAATGTGGGCTATTGGACTGATGGGAGGGAGCACAGGAGAAAAGGAACTAACATCCAAGGACAGTTATGTAGAGCCAATGATAGTGAAAGAGACACCAATTGAATTCTTTCCAATACAGTTCTTTCCTATCCAGCACAAACTAATAAGCCTGTCTTTAAGTTTTGTAAAATATTCACTGCGGATAATTCAACTGGAGTGGGATTAGGTACCTGCCACAGATGAAAAGGTCAGCTAGCATCTACTTCTTCTCAGCAAATTAGAAGACATTAGGAATCTTTCCTCTCCGAAACCAAGGTTTCCTTCCTCAAAAACCCTTTCCCGTCATCCCCTGTTGCAGTGGTTCCTCTGTTTGCTCTGTTTATTGTCAACAAACGGAGTGAGAAGTGCTCAGTAGCATATGCTTGCTTAAACCGCCTTTCTGCTCCTGAGGCTGTCCACACTGACTCCATCTGGAAGGCTGCCTACTGAAGCAACCCCCTCTCCAGGCTATGCCAATGCCTGTTTTCAAAGTCTCTATCCATCTATCTATCCATCCATCCATCCATCCATCCATCTATCTATCTATCTATCCATCCATCCATCCCTCCATCCATCTATCTATCCATCTATCTATGTATCTATTGATCTAGCTATTGATCTATTGATCTATCATCTATCAATTGATCGATCTGTCATCTATCTATTATCTATCTATCAATCTATCAATCTATCTCTCTCTCTGTCTTTATTTCTGTTCCTCTGTGCCTCTCTCCTCTTTTTTCTCTCTCACCCCTCTCTCTCTTCTCCCTCTTTCCTTCTCTCTCTCCTTTCTCCTCCCTCTTTCTCTCTCTCTGTCTGTCTCTCCAACGCCCCCCCCAACGCGCGCGCGCGCACACACACTTACATGCATGCATGCATTTGCACCTCACACAGCCGAGAAGGGTTAAAGAGCTACCTCCTTGCTGTGATTCTCAGTTTATCCTCCTGGTCTGCCTCGAGCTTACACCAAGAAGAGCACCAGGCCTCAGATTTCCCTTCTCCAGTTAGTTCTCTAGCATCCCTGTAAACTGGGTTTCTGTCTGCAATACTCTATACAGTCCCTTTCTACCTGCCGCTCTTTGGGAACTGATCCTCCTGGGAGGAAGAAGGGAGGAGGAGGTGGGGGAAAGAAGGGGAAAGTCGGGACAGAAAGGCAAATGTGCTGCTATTGAGTCAGAAGGGCAGCATCCAAAAGCAGTGAGTCACCTGCTGAGGAACATGGTCTTGCTGAATCTGTAAAGGCAAGTGGCCAAATGCACACCTGCCCACAGGTAAGGAATTCAGTGATTCCCAGGCCTGCAGACTGCGGCATTTAACACACAAGCCCACACCCTGGTTTCTGCACATTTGCACGGCAGTGTTCCCTACACTGACATCAGCTCAACTTCTCACTTGTCATTTCACAAAAGACACAAGGAAAGGCACCTGTGTTCAGGAATGGCAGAAGCGGGTGGCTCAGAATGATCACTTGTGCCACAAGCCACCTCTCTGGAAACTCCAAAACCTCCACATGGCAACACTAATCTGCACTGTGATTGGTATTGTATCTCTAGCATCTACTTTAGAAAATTTTCCTACCGGGCGGTGGTGGCACACACCTTTAATCCCATCACTCGGGAGGCAGAGTCAGGCGGATCTCTGTGAGTTCAAGGCCAGCCTGGTCTACAGAGTGACATCCAGGATGGGCACCAAAACTACACAGAGAAAAACCCTGTCTCGAAAAACCAAAAAAAAGAAAAAAGAAAATTTTCCCTAAACAAGTATATTCTGGTGTTTCATGTCACTTTAATGTATCAAAAGAGGTATTTGGTATTAACTATCATTGTTTTCTCTTAAACAACCTTATATATTCATTAGTGGTGCATCATGTAATCATTCTCACCTCTGCTAGTTCATGGAGAACTTGGATGTAAACGTTAACTCCTTTTCTGTTGCTCTGACCAAAAATCTGCCCTGAAACAGCTTCGGGGAAGAAAACCTGCAGTTGGAAGGCCCAGTCTGTCCTGAAGGGGGCGTGGCTTGGCAGGAGGAGTGTGCATCAGGAGTGTGCATCAGGAGTGTGCATCAGGGTCTCCTCGCCCCCTACCGTGCTGCTGAAACAGAGATGATGGGGAGGAGAGCTGGACCATAAAGCCTTGAGTCTCTCTCACAGTTACCACTTCCTCCAACAAGGCTCCATCTCGTAGAGTTCCCATGACCTCCCCAACGTATCACCATCAGCTGAAGACCAAGAGTTCACACATGGGAGCCTGTGGGAGACGTGTCAGATTCAAACTGCAACACCGTCCTTGAGTTCCGTTTCCTTGTTTTATTTCAGACAGGATCTTGCAATTCACAGGGTAGATCAAGCTGGCCTCAAATATGCCAGAATCCTCCTGCCTCAGCTTCCCAAATGCTGGGATTGCACGGATGATTACAAGCAATCATGTCCAACTTCATGGAGAATTTTTTTTTTGTTTATGTCTCTCAGATCTCTAACCTGATCCCTGGTTGGAGCACAAATCCTAATTGGTCTTAGTAATAAAAACCTGGAGACAGATGCAGGTGTAAATGCTGAAAAGTCAGAGAGACAAAAGAGCAAGCTACAGCCACCACCTCTTAATAATCCACTCTTATATCCTATCTTATCTACCTGATCACTCTTTTCAAGACCTAGGTATTAAGAAGTAACACAGCACAGCGATTTAAAGAGTACTTTGTCAGACCAGCCTGTCATAGAGTCAATTCCCACCTCTCACATCACCTCACTTTGTGTCTTGGGATAAATCATTCAACGTCCGGTCTTCCGTTTCCTCACTGGTCCAGTGGAAAACTGCTGCGTTGTATCATGTTACAGCCAGCCACAGTGGAGCACACCTCTCACCCAAGCACTTGGGAGGTCAAGGCAAGAGGTTTGCCACGAGCTGAAAGCCAGACCCAGCTACCTAGCATATTTAAGACCAGACTGGCGCGCACACACACACACACACACACACACACACACACACACACACACACACGTAGAAAACCCTGTCTTAAGCAGCAAGAACAAAACACAGACATTCACACATTTTGGCATCAGTCTGGGTCTTACTTTTGGTGGCATTCCACATTTGATGGAAGAAACTAAACCAGCTTCTCTGGATGTGGGGATTAAAAGAGCTAATATGCACTCGTTTTTCTATCTCCTCCTTTCATATGTAGAACCAGCCATGTAGGCCAGAAACAGGAGATTTACGGCTGACTCTCTCCTCTCTTGGACCACTGGCATCCCAGTGTTTCACAAGTTCCCTTGGTATTGTACTCTAAACATCCTTCATCTTCCTCCTCCCGTCGTGCCCACTGCCGCTTTGACCAACACAAGAGCCTCCACTCCACTCAAAAGCCCGTTCTGCCTCCAGAGCCATCTTCCTGCCGTGAGAACCCAATCCCTCACATCTCTATCCTAAATTGATAGTGGCTCCTGCCATCTCCAGGATCAAGTTCTAAGCCCCAGGCTGCTTGTGAGGGCACCGAGTCCTTTCCCAGGTGAGCTTCCAGATCTTGATCACAATCCTCACCTTCTACCACAGTCTCTACTTAGCTGACCACCTGCGTGCCACTTGTCACACCCAGAAGTCTGAGGGCTGAAGTTTCTGAACTCTTCCCCTTGCCTGAAGCCAGCATTCCAAACCCTTGATCTATTTCAGCCTCTCCTTCAACACTAAGACCTCGGGTAATTCTCCTCCCAGCTCCCTGTCCTTCTATGTGCCCACAGAGGGCCTTTTAGCGGTCCTACTTCACTGTATTTACCTTTCTACCCCATCTCTCATGCTTCACCTATGGGCTCTTCCTAATTACAGCAAGCACTCAAGCCATGCTTCTTGAAACTTGTACTTAACCTCCCCCATCCCGTAGCTGATAGCCCATCTATGGTTGTTGAATGATGAAGGGAAGTCAACAGTGTGTGTGGTATTGGATGGTAGTATATTGAGAAAAGAAGTTGAAAGAGTGACGTAAGAAAAAAGTCTAATTACCCCTCTCCTCTGACGAAGTCGTCCGTTTTTCGTTCCCCTTGTTTCCCTGTCCTAGAAAGTGCCACCACCCTAGGGAACAGTCCGTGCCACAGTGCCCTCGGGTCAGAACACTGCCGCTCCTTCCTCCGCTATTGACACCCGTGCTCTGTCTGGGCACCTGCTAAGTGGACATTGTCCTTATTCCCATTACAAGAAAGCATCCTTTAGGGCACTGCCCTGATTTTAGGGAAAAGACCGAAAACTATCAAAATGCTGTTAGGAATCAAAATTGCTTATGTGGTAATAAGAAAACAATGGAGCGTGTGGACCAGCACCAAACCTCAAGTACTTTCTCCGACTTAAATTGCTTCTTAAATGCCTGCTGCTTTGTGTAAAAGGCAATTGTGTGAGTACTTTCGCAGACTTTCAACACAGTGCCAAGCCACCCCAACACCCAGATGCTCTCAGGAGTTAAATCAGAGGTGATAGGAGTACCAGGAGATAACATGCCAAGATCCATTTGTGGTATAGGAGCCACGCAAAGGGTAAGATTTCCCCATGATGCATTTTAATGACAAGGGTGGGCCAAGGGTAAGCCAAAATCCCAGTGGACAAAAGCCTCCTCATCAAAAGCTGGCCTTAGCTTTTGCGGACGTGAAGGCAAAGAGTGCCGAGACACCAGACACAGCAGGAGCAAACCGTGACAAGAGATTGCATCCAGTCTTTGAGAAGCAACAGGCACATGACATACCGTGGCTGCTTTAGAGGGCCACAAAGAAAATACAGAATTCACACTCCTTGCCAATTGGCTATCAGGCCTCCACTACGTGTTTATGTTCTTTTGAGTAAGGAGTAGAAATGGTTGCCAGAAGTTATTAGAAAAAGCAAAGCAGATACACTCAGATCTGCACCGTAATGGTCTGAAATGTGGAATCTGCTGCTGTCGTGTCTGTGGATACTTTACAAGTCGTATCTCATCTTCAGGTCCCATGCCAGGGGAGATAATTAAATGAGAGGCTCCCTATTGTATCACGCTCTAGGTCCCTACAGCAGAACTGCATTTTCAGCAAAGAGATGTTGTAACCAGTCCCTTTGGCAATTCCAGCACTACGTGTCTCCACCCCCTTGGAAAGAATCCAACACAGAACCACCGCCTGCTACCTCTGTCTGTGGAGTCGGTTGTACCGCACCTGCACTGGGAACCTTGGGAAACAGTTCAGTGATGTCTAATGCTATTTTCAAGGAACAGAAATTAAATGTCTCCTAAAAAAATGGTGAGCCAGATTCTTACAACCATGATCTTGCTTGCTGGGGCATTCTTAGAGCTCACCAATATTTCCCTTATTCCCTCCATTCCTGGATGTTTAGGGCTATGACTCTTTCCAACCTAGTGAAAAGAGACACAGCCATTCACTTATCTTGGATAGTGAATTATGAAGTGGAAGTGGTGAGGTGTTGCTGAGCAGACACACCCAGGATCAATGCTTCTCTGCTTCTCTTTCCTTGCATGGACACCACAGGCACAGCTGTCCCAAGGTCAAATGGCTTGGGATGTTGAACTACCACATGGTGTCACCTAACCCTACAGTGGACTTAGTGTGACAATGAAATTTTGTGCTGTTAAAACACCATATTCCTCACTACACAGAAGTTACTGTACCTTCGGATCTTGGGAAGTGGAGTTTATCTTTATGGGCTGGCTCTATACTGTTCACTTTTTTAAAAAATGATAAACCTGGAACACGGACTGCAGCTGAGTTTTCGGGATGCTTGTCAAGCATGCACAAATCCCTGGCTTCCATCCTCAGCACCACATAAACCTGGAATAGTGGCATACACCCATAGTCAGCATGTAGGAGATGGAAGCAGGAGGACCAGAAGTTCAAGGTCATCTTTGGTACGTAGAGAGTTTGAGTCCAGCTTGCAATATGTAAGACCCTGTCTCTAAATAAATAAATATTTAAAAGTAATCCAAATTCCAGAAGAAAACTCATTGCCTGTTTCACAAAAAAAATGCAAAATAAAATGAAAATAGATTGAAGTATTTCCTTTAGAATTGGGTTAGGAATACAGAACCTCAAAAGACCCTAAATACCCAAAACAATTCTGAGCAAAAAGAACAATGCTTGAGGGATTGCCATCCCAGACCTCAAGGTATATTACAGAGTCATAGTAATAAAAACAATATGGTACTGGCACAAAAATAGACATGTAGACCAATGGAACAGAACCAAAGACCCAAACGTGAGTACACATAACTATAACCATCAAGTGTTAGACAAAGATACTGAAAACACACACTGGAAAAAAGACAGTGTCTTTAAGGAAAGGTGCTGGGAAATATGGATAGCCACTTGTAGAATGAAATTAGAGCCACATGTTTCCCCTGTACAAACACTGACTCAAGCGGGTCAAAGACCTAAATGTGACACCTGAAACACCGAACCTGCCAGAAGAAACCATCAGCAGTACCATAGGATATAGAAATAGGAAAGGACTTCCTGAACAGGACTCCATTTGCCCAGGGATTGAGGTCAACAATTGACCAGAGGGGTGTCATGAAACTAAAAAGCTTCTACACAGCTAAAGAAAGAATCAACTGAGTGAAGAGGAAGCCTGTAGAATGGGAGAGAATCTTTGACAGCTATACATCCGACAGAGGATTAATATCCAGCATATATAAAGAACTCAAAAAATAAGGAGCCATTCAAACAATGAGCTTGGAATCTGAACAGAGAGTTCTCAAAAGAAGAAATAAAAACAGCTGAGAAATGTCTCAAAAAATGCTCTTTGTTTCTAGTAATTAGGGAGATGCAAATCCAAACAACTTTGAGATTTCATATTACCCCATTCAGAATGGCAAGACAACTAACAGCAAATAATAGAGAGGACGTGGAGACAAGGGGCCCTTCGTCCACTGTTGGTGAGATTTCAAACTGCTCCAACCACTCTGGAAATCAGAGTAGAGAACTTTCAAAAAGCTAAAAATAAGTGTACTATATGACCCAGCAATAGCACTCCTCAGTATATGCTTAAAGGACTCAACATTCTACCTCACGGACACTTGCTCAGCCATGTTCACTGCGGCTCTGTTCACACAATATCTAGGAAGTGGAAACAGCCTATGTGTCCTTCAATTAACCAATAGATAATGAAAATGTGGTGTGTATATATATATACTATGGAATACTACTCAGCTGCTAAAAAGTAAAATCATGAACTTTACAAGTAAAGGGATTGAACTAGAAAAGATCGTCTTGAGTAAGGTAAGCCAGACCCCCCCCCCAAAAAAAAAAAAAACAGCTCTCTTATCTGTGGTTCCTAGCTCCAAATTCTCAGATGTAAGTGTATAACACAGAGTGCTCACAGAAACCGGGATCTCAGATGTAAGTGTATAACACAGAGCACTTGCAGAAACCAGGAAGGTATAAATGGACAATGGGAGGAGAGGAGCAATAGAAAGGGGAGAAGAAAGACACAAGTGATTTGAAGGGGGATAGTGAAGGGGAAGTAAGTACAGAAGGAGGGTGAAATAACCATTAGGGTGTCTGAAAAATCATAAGGCATCATATTATTATCTATGTACCTAAATTTACCATATTATATTATGTATACACACATATATATATATACACATATATACATATATATAAAATGTCTGTGCATACACATATAGTTTAAATGAAAATTTTCCATCTGGGCTAACAATGCTCCTCCAAGAGCTATAGACCGTCTAACAAAAACCCTAACATCAGGCATGAGAAACCCCCTTTGAGTTATTGGTCAGGGTTATCTAAGAGATTCCTAAAACATTACAGGCTATTATTGCTGCTGCCCATGGTTGCCTCCAAGAGATGGGAAGTAAGCCCCTATTGCTGAAGACATCATGCACTTATGACTTAAGACACAGAGGACCTTTGCTGGGTCTCACCTGGAAACCTCCTCCCTGACGTCTATGAGACGTCATCTCTATGATACGAGAAAGCACCATCTAAGCTTCCCGGGGAGGGAAGCAACCATAACCATACTCAGCTTTGGTAAGTAGGATTACTATATCAGCTACTGATGCCTATGAACCACAAAGACCAGCATGACAGGATAACCCTAAGGGAACAATAGCAGCACACATCCCTTGGGGGTAACTAACAGCCCTCCCACTTGACTGCAGGCCCACTCAACAAGAAGGAAATCATGCCTAATACTGGAAACCTAGCCAACTACCAAGGGACTAGAAATTCAGGGATTTTGGATTAGTCCCTACAACCAGCATAAACCCTAACAATATTCTTAATATTTATCCTTATGCCCACAGAGAAGAGTAGTTCTCACCCCTCATCAAAGAAATGTCTCTTTGCAACAGATGGAAACCATTACAGGAAAAAAAAATCACCATCAAACTGTAGAAAACAAGAGATCCTGGTTCCCAGTCCCAACTGATACATCTGCAACACAATTTCTATACCTAAGGCTCAGGGAGTTTTTGCAAAAGTGGGGACAGGAAGACTGTAAGAACCTGAGGAACAGTGTGGCTAGAGTTTTTCTGCCTGGCCCACAGTCAGGACAAATCTCTCACCTGCCAGTCCCACAGCCGCTCAGACCCAACCAAGTAAACACAGAGACTTATATTGCTTACAAACTGTATGGCCGTGGCAGGCTTCTTGCTAATTGTTCTTATATCTTAAATTAATCCATTTCTATAAATTTATACCTTGCCACATGGCTCGTGGCTTACCGGCATCTTTACATGCTGCTTATCCTGGCGGTGGCTGGCAGGCAGTCTCCTTCTGCCTTCCTGTTCTTTTTATTCTCTCTGTTAGTCCCGCCTATACTTCCTGCCTAGCCACTGGCCAATCAGTGTTTTATTAGCAACACATTTGCCATACAGAACATCCCACAGCAGAACAGGGAGTTTGTTGCGAGATTGTGTCTCCTAAAAGTGTCAGAGGAATTATACCCGAGAAGTCTCATCAACATGGCTGCCTAAACGAGACCTGAACAGTGACGACACCAATAGACATGAGAATGTGGAAGGGGATGGCTCATGAGGCCTCAACCAGAGACAAAGAGCTACAGGGAACTAAGGAATTCTGAGAACAGGGGAAACAATCTTCCCCACGGAAGAGCTTCCCAATTGCTTATCCAATACCAAGTGGTCAGCCCCGAAAATAGGTACATAGAAAGAACATAAGAACTGAGCAGGTTGTAGTTATATATTCAGGATGTGTGTGTGCACATAAATATATATATATATATATATATATATACACACACATATATAGCAATGATTAAAGAAAAAGGGGTATAAATTTGAAAGAAAGGGGAAATACATGAGAAGGCTGGAGGGAGGAACAGGAGAAAAGTAAAGGGGAAAATGATGTAATTATATTGTAATTTCAAAAAATAAAGTATCATAAAACATTGGATTACTATATTATAGCAAAATCCCTTGCCATGGTTCATAATTTCCACTCTAATTAATGTTCTGTATGCTGTAACAAGAAATTTGAGCCTTTTCTTGGTATGTGGTTTGCAATTATGAAGCAAGTTTAAGGTTATAATTAATTTAAATTACAAAACTAAGTCAACATTTTTTTGGCCTTTGAGTCATAAAAGTTAGAATTGTAGTCAAATGCATTGCACTCATGCCTTCTCAAAGTATTTAATATCTATCACAATATCTCAGTTATACAGAGGAAATAGTTTTGGTCTACAAATATCAAGAATTATTATCTTAATATTTTGTGTGTTTTCATGACCCTAAATAAAATAAAACATTTGAAAATTGTTAGGATAAACATTTATATTTCAGGCCTTTGGGTAGACTTTTTTCCAGAAAGAAATTCCACCTATTTTTTCCCAAAATAAACAAATAGTGAGTTGACTCCATAGAATTTTTGTAATACAAAGACTTATATAAATAGGATTTATGGCAATTCACACAAAAAGTATTTATCAAGTACTTTCTTTGGCTCTGACAGGAAACTAATAAAAGGTAGATGACATGGTCCCTCCTTTTCTCAAATTTACAGTCTAATAACTTCTTTTCCTGTATAAATGCACAGTTATTTTCCCTCCATATTTTGAGCTATGAAAATGGCATTGCCAAATTTTATCAGAAATAAAAATGTAACTTATCTATCTGTGTGCCTCAACTGTCTGGGACATACCTGAGAATTAAGAAGGCAATAACTGAGAAGAATTAAGACTTCCTGTACTCAGAGGGAATGGGGAGAGGGTAGTAATTTTGATTACAGGAGCAGAGTAATTATTCAGGGCTAGTCTCCTGCCGAGACCTTTATATCCAGTACACTATCATCACAAATCCACTTTATAGATAAGGAAGTTGAAGTTCAAAGAGGACAAACAACTTGCCTAGAATGCATTAGCTGATAGATCCAGGATTTGAATCTAGACCTAGTCCGGAATGGAAAACCTTGACCATAACTCCACAGAAGAGTGTGTAAAATTATGAACTGAAATCTCTGGTCTGCATTTCAGAAGAGCCCCAGACGGCTTGCTCCAGTTACCGTTACTGTAGGTCAGATATCTGAAAAGGACCAAGGAGGGCCCATTATCTCCATGATGCCTAGGAATTCAGCACGGGAAAGTCAACACTTGAAGGGAAGGGGATTCAGAAAGGATTCAGGAACAAGTAACAAGATATAGAAGGAATCACCTGGAGATGTGTCCAGTCATGTAGGAGAAAGTGAAGCCTGTAGCTGGAATTCAGTGAAGACGTTGCCTGCATGTGTCCTCTCCGAGTTGCCTGAGCTCCCTCATGGCATTAGCGTCTCTGTATAGTCAGATCTCTTACCTGATGCTTCAAGACTCGAAAGAGAATGATAAAGCACAAACTATGCTGCCTTTTAAGATACACTGTATTACTTCCTCCACATAAAAAACCAGTCTGGCCCGGCGGTGGTGGTGTATGCCTTTAATCCCAGCACTTGGGAGGCAGAGGCAGGCGGATCTCTGTGAGTTCAAGGCCAGCCTGGTCTACAGAGTGAGATCCAGAACAGGTACCAAACCAAAACTACATGGAAAAACCCTGTCTCGAGAAAAAAAAAGAAGGTGACGAGGGATGGAAGGTTGTTGGTAGCTATATTTGAGAAGGGGCATCTTCCACAAGCCCTCTGTTAGCTAAATTGTTCCTCTGATCTATCTAGTCTACCCTGGAAATATTCAAATATAACCCAAGTAGAAAGAATAGAACAAAGATTATGCAAATATTTTCTAGGCTCAATAATGACCCACAATCTGTCAATTTGAACAGTAAATGTCATGCATAGTGAGTAGGAAAGGAATTAAAAATAAAAATGTCATTTTTACCACAAGACAGAAATGGACACCAGATAAGAGAAAACTCCTAACTCCAGTTTTCAGAGTTCTTAATTAAGGACTAAAACCACGCAGTTCAATAACCCTATGCACATCTTGTGTTCTTGCACTGAAAAAAAAAATCTAAATGCCTAATAATGACCCAAGCAATCTAGAAGAGGTTAAATTCATCTAGTATATTCCATAAAGAAAGGCAGCAGAGTGTGTGCCATGTTTTACCAAGATCTGTATTAGAATGAGACACATTAGGAGGTGAACACTAAATTACATACAGAAAACTTCAATCCTTGGTGCCCATTTCTAGATCATGGCCACTCAGGAAAGTTGCAGCCCTGGTATGATTTGTTTCAGTGAGAAAAAGAGAAATCCCACTGCAGGTTACATTTTCTAGGACTAATGGCCAAGTCCTCCCACAGTTACAAGCTAGCCCTTTCTAGTAGTCCATGTGAGTGTGCACACATTAGTAGACAATCACCTGTTCTATGTATCTATTTGTGATCTTTATTTTCCAAAACTATTTTTTATTCTTTACTTCTACTTTATTGCTATTATTGTTGTGTGTGTATGTGTGTGCGCACGCATGTACGTGCATGTGCACACACAGCGATGTGTGTGTGTGTGTGTGTGTGTGTGTGTGTGTGTGTGTGTGCGCGCGCGTGTGTGCAGGTGTAGAAGTCAAAAGACAACTTCTGTGACTCTGTTCTCTCTTGTCACTTTTCCATGGGCTCTGGAGATTAAACTCAGGTCATCAGGCTTGCTCAGTCATCTCATTCCCCAACCCTGACTCCTGGAAGGAATAAAGATTTCCTGTGGGCTTGAGTTCCCAAAGCAGCAAAAACTGATAGAATAACTGGAGACAGCCCAAGGTCCATAGATCTAAGCAAGAACAGTCATTATTAGTGCTGGTATCCAACCCACAGAAAGTCTGCTTGCCTTATAACAACCCACTTCAGTGCATGGGAAAAGCCAACGGCATTTCTTGAGGATGCACTCGGCCCACAGGTGGAAAGTTTGGATAGCTGATGTGGAGACTGCACAGCCGTTGACCATAGAGAATAACATCACATTCCGGGGTCATGAATGTGAAGAGGAACTTGATAAAACGTCTCAGGTAAGTGGATGAGCTTTAATCTTTGAATAGCATCAGCTCCAGGAAGAATATCTGGAAAGAAATCTCTTGCCAGGGCCCCTTTCCATGCACAACTTCAACCTTTCATTCCCACAGCGACATCTAAAAACGTATTTCTTGTTCGGCAGTGGAAAGTTTTACTGATTTCATAACCCACTGAGCAGCTCTTGACTAAGCTGTGATACAGAATTCTTCAGACCAGGGATAACTGGAAAGGTGTGAGACACCGTAAATAAGTGGGAATCGAAGACTAGAGGGAGTGGAAGCAATGGGAAGAAGATAACGTACGGTAATAATGTTGGTCTCTGATGATGAAAATTTCTGTAAACTTTAAAGGTCTCTCCAGGCAGTGGTGGCTCCCATCTTTAATCCCAGCACTCAGGAGGCAGAGGCAGGCAGATCTCTGAGTTCAAAGCCAGCCTGGTCTACAGAATGAGTTCCAGGACAGCCAAAGGTACACAGAGAAACTGTCTTGAAAAAAAATCTCCCTCACCCACATCCCCACACAAGTCTCCCAGCTTTGTTCTGCCTTCTTTGTTAAATATGGTTTTTTCAATAATTTGTTTTATTTTATACATGTGATTGGTTTTGCCTGTATGTATATATGTGCACCACTTGCTTGCCTGGTGTCTATGACAGTCAGGAAAAGGTACCAAACCCCTTGGACCTGGAGTTACAGATAGTTGTTAGCTGCCGTAGGGGTGCTGGGAATGGAACACAGATCCTCTGGAAGAGCAGCAGTGGGTGCTCTTAATCACTAAGCTATGTCTTCAGCCCCTTAACTGTGTTTAATGTGAAGGTGCCTTAGCATCTTCATTTCAGTTGCTAAAGCGTTGTGATGTTGCTGTGACTGCTGCTTTGATGCTGATGAGACCATGATGGTTAAGTCACAGAGGGGAGACACGGATCAGCCTTGCATACAAGCTGCACACTCTCTCCCCATCGGGCAGCCAGGAGCTAATCCAAGCTCAGGGGGGGACATTGCACATAAGCAATAAAACAAAGAAAGAGGTGTGTCGGTGCACATGTGTCATCCCAGATGCTCAAGAGACTGGGTGTGAAGACCGACCTGCAAGATCAGATTCAGACTGGGCAAAACGGTGAGACGGTGTCGCAAAAGAAAGAAGAGGAAATGTGTCCTCAAGTCAGCTTACAGGGAAATTATGTCTTCATAATTTAACAAACATGTCACAGGGTAAGATTCTAGCCACTTAAAGGCTTAGAATTTCTGCCCAGTATCCATCAATGATTATTAATAAATGATTGTGTTCTAGTAGTATTAGAAATCAGGATCCTCCTGGAATTTGGAGCAAGACATGACAGCTTTTATTAACACTGTTACGTGTGCTGGATAGTAGGAAGTTGAGAGGAAGGGAGAAGTGCACAGGAAGAGGAAAGAAGTCAAATGTCATTGTTTTAAGTGTCATGAGGATGATCTTAAAAAATTCAAAACAATGTAAGTTATTAAAATTAACAAGAAAATTTAGCAAGGTCAGGTACAAAGTCAATATTCTAAGAATCAGTGGGTAGATCAATATAAAAAGTGATCTGATTTCTACCAACCAGAAATAAACATTCAAGGTGATTTTGTTTACAGTTGTATCCCAAACAGTCAAATTCCTAGAAATAAATCTAGTGGACTGAAACTGCTAGTCTAAAAGTATAAAACATGTTGAAGCCAAGCATGGTGACACAGACATATAATCCCAGCACTCAGGGAGCTGAGGCAAGGGGATTACCGCAAATTCAAAGCCAGTCTGGGCTATACAGTGAGATCCTGTCAGAAAATAAAAGTGACAATATATACAAGGTATGTGTGGCTGCTCAACAATGCAGTATTTAAATACAGTTGTATAATCCCGTGATGGAGTGCTACAAAGCAGTGAGAACAAATGTAAAACTACTGTTAAAGCAGCGTGGACTGCGCTCATGAGTGTAACATCTGGTTCCAGAGAACCGAGCCCTGATCCCTGATATCAGAAGCTGGAGTAAGAATAACTTTGGGGAAGAATGGCATAACTGGAAGGGTGCTGAAGCCCCAGAGGGTTCTGGGTGCTGGGGCCCCAGAGGGTTCTGGGTGCTGGGGCCCCAGAGGGTTCTGGGTGCTGG
>CABHPP010132634.1:2472-29061 GCA_902168425.1 Peromyscus attwateri | reverse complement strand
CCCAGAGGGTTCTGGGTGCTGGGGCCCCAGAGGGTTCTGGGTGCTGGCACTGTTGCTCTCTTGAGCTAAAGGGTATTTGTATGATCTGTTCAATGAATTGACACTCATATACTTATAATATATACAATTTTATCTAGATCTATCACACACCAATTGAAGTTTTTTGTTTAAAAAAAACATCAGGACCTTAGTTTGTATTTTTGTTGTTGTTGTTGATGATGATGATGATGATGTCAGATTTGTCAATGCATTTTGGCTTCACAATCATAGTGGCAATATTAAAACTTGTTAAACTATGAAGATGGAGCGGGGTCCAGGGAGATGGCTCAGCACTTAAAAGCGTGAACTTCTCTAGTAGAGGACTTGAGTTCTGTTCCCAGCACCCACATCAAACTGCTCATAACTGTCCATAAC
Source organism: Peromyscus attwateri (assembly GCA_902168425.1). NCBI lineage: Eukaryota > Metazoa > Chordata > Mammalia > Rodentia > Cricetidae > Peromyscus > Peromyscus attwateri. Next base: position 28,647 of record CABHPP010132634.1, on the reverse strand, counting down.
TCCACCTCCAGGGGCTCTGACACCTCTGGCCTCTGTGGACATTGCACAAACCCATTCCCATACATAAAGCTTTAAAGTTAACCTTTAAAACATAAAAATCATTATCTTGTAAAATATAAAAATTTCCCAGTATTATTGCCAAAAGAATAGAGGTAGAATATGAAAAACAAAATGAATTATATGTAAAAGTAGGAGGGTAAGAAAAAGTTAAAAACATGTATCCAAATCACACAGAATATATATTTTTAAAAAAGAAAAATTGAACTAACCCATTGAAAGGCAAAGATTATCTGATATTTGTTTTAAAGACATTATCCACAAGAGTTCCATCTATAAAAGATACAGATATAAAAAGACCAAAAGTGAGAACTATGTAGACAATGCCACCCAACCCTAAAAACCCAGGGCCATAAAATTAGCGTGAGATAAAATAGACTTTAAAGAAAGCAGCTGCTAAAGCACTTGCCTCTAATCCCAACGCTCCACTCAACGGCCGGGCAGGAAGCTCTCACATCAGCGGTAAGACTGAGCTGTATGGAGAGACCCTGTGTCAAACACAGACAGAAAAAGAAAAGGAGAAGGAGTTCAGTACTGAAGTAAAGATGGAGTCTACTATATACTGGATTTACATATGTTAGTCAGTATGGTAGAGTAATTCTAAATTTGTTTACAAAGATGAAGTATAAACCTGAAAATGTATGAATCAAAAATGAATGAACTGCAAAATAAGTTTATCTGTCATCACAGTAGAAGTTGTCAAGACTGAGGCTGCTGGAGCATATCTGTAACCCCTGCGTGTGGGATACCGAGACCTGAAGATCGTGCATCTGAGGCTAGCCTTAGCTCCATTGTGAGTTCCAAGCTGGGGAAGGGAGGATTACAACATTCCTCTCTTACTTATTGATCAGTTAAATGAACAAATATTATTCTTAAAACATAAATCTTAACAACAAAATCAAATCATTGAAGTTGATGAGTAGAAAGAAGTAAAACTCTGAGCCAAGCCATTAGGAAAAACATGCTTTTCTAAAATACACAGGGGAAGTTCATTAAAATCAACAAAAGGCATGTCCTCAAGTCCATCTCATTGTACTCTGGAGAATTTGTACCTATAGACTGCATTCTTGGACTGCACTACAATCAAATCTAACCTTAAATATAAAAATAAATGTTAAAAAATTATACAACTGGATGGAGTGGGGATGTACTAACTTGCTGATATATACTTGCCTAACATGAAAAAGTATCTGGATTCAATCATCACTACCTGAGGAAAAAAATGAAAATAGCTCATAGAATTCACTGAAAATCATGTCAGAAATTATTAAAAAAAATACTGAAGAATAATATTTTTGTCAAAGTAAAAGCTCAAAGACAAATATATATCCTTACAACTTTCAAATATACAGGGAGAAAGGTGGAAAAATCATCTTTAATAAGTATAGAATACTATTATTAGCTTCATCCACCTACTTCAGCCTGCCTTGGGCTCCCAGGCCGTGTACCCACACACTCTAGGAGACAGAGCAGTAACCCTGACAAGTTGTGAGACACCAAAATGCAACCCAGCCCCAAGTCACACGCCAGGGCTTTCTTGGCTTGTGTTTATCATGACAAAGAAGAAAACAAGAGGAAATCAGAATTTTTAAAATCTTTTCTAAAAACAATATGAATGGGTAGAGACCTGGGAAAATACATTTTCTTTGATCCTTAACTGCATGATCATCAATCTTTACTACAGTCAGCCATGCATAACTGCCCAGTTCATAACTATGGAGCGTGTAAAATTGTGATGAATTGCATTACACCCGCCACGGCCCAACTCCTACCTTTGCTTCTATTGCATCCTCAGTTCAAAGTCCAGATTCATTTCCCTATTCTGACTTTGGGTGGGGAGACGGGGAGATCACTTAAATAGTTTGTTTCTGCGTTTAATTTTCTCAAAAGTAGAACTATGATACATTTCTCGGATGCTTTCTGGTGAGGATGAGAGGACCACAATATATACCACGGGATATGGTGGCTCCTCTCATCACTATTGGTTCACAATAGTGTATGCCTAAAAGAGACACATTATTGAAGAAATGTCTAGCTAGGTGTGGTGCTGCTTGCTGGTATTCTCAGCACTTGGGGGACTGAGACAAGAGGATTTCTCTAAGTTCAAGGCCAATTCAGTGTACAAATTAGATTCAATGCCAACCTGGACTATATAGCAAGACCCTGTCTCAAAACTAAAGAACGTGACTAGAAAACTCAAGAGCTGGACGTGTGGGCACAGACCAGTAATACCAACATGCCAACATCCCAGAACTAAAAGCAAGAATATTAGATCAAAAGTTTAAGAGCAGCGTCCAGTGCACTACAAGTTCAAGGGCAGCTCGGGCTACTTCAGTCCTGATCTCAAAGAGAAAGAGAGAGAGAGAGAGAGAGAGAGAGACAGAGAGACAGAGAGACAGAGAGAGACAGAGACAGAGACAGACAGAGAGAGAGGCAAAACACTTGGCAAAGACCTGATGGTTTTAGTTTATCAGAAAGAGAAACAGATGAAAAGATTGATTAGCTATCCATGCTGGGCATGTCACTATAAGTCAGGCCCAGTCTGCAATACATAGCAAGACCCTCTCTCAAAAAAATATAAAAATAATAGAGGGAATCCAGTTACTATGTAGAACTGATCATGTCTGTTAGTGCCAGCTACACAATGCTATCATGAACTGTATGAATCAAACTAGCAAACCACAGGCCTCCTCATCTGGGTGGTATTTTTGGTAGACAATCAAAGGACTCCACCCTCCCTTCAACACTTGCCACAGTGTGGGAAAAAGCTAACTCTCACAATCAGGCCTTTCTATTCAGGCGCTGTCTGAGCAAATCCTAAAATACAAATGCTATTTGTGAAATAGTATTGTTGCTGCTAATCTGAATGAATAGGACATACACATTCAAATCATAAGGAAAGGCGGAGAGGGGAAATATATGGTGAGTTCAGCCTTTAGATCCAGGTTAAAATTTGTAGTTCTCTGTTTGTATAACCTTGAACAAACTAGGACTATGGATCCCATTCTTTTATATGCAAAATAGAGGCAAAAATGTCTACCTACCAAGGAGAAATGAGACGTGTGGAGGTAGGGGTGCCCTTGCATGAATATGTGAAGGCCAGGGGTCAACATCAGATGTCTTACTCTATGAATGCCCATCCTATCTTTTTGAAGCAGGATCTCTCACTGGCCCTGGAATTCAACATTTCCACTAGACTGGTTGATCATTGAGCCCCCAGAAACTGCCTGTAACTGTCTCACAGTCAGCCCTAGGTTTATAGATAACTGCCTCATGAGTGTAGCTGAGTAGCCCTAGGGTTTTAGATGTGCACGGCCTCACCCGACTTTTATGTGTACATCGGTGCAGGAAGATTCCAACTCAGGTCCTCACACTTGTGCAGCAAATGTTTTACCCACTGAGCATCTACATAGTGTGATGAAGTGAGTTCTAATAAACACTGTGCAGTATGGGGCATACACTGAATGAGTGAGACTAATCATTAATGAAAGGAAGGATACATTTGATGTGTATAGAAACACAGGTCCGCAAGGGAAAACATGGTTGGGGACCCAGATCCATTAAATATAAATAGACACTAGGAGGCTAGCGACAAGTAGCCAAGGAAGTAGGAGACATCAAGAAATGAATAAAACATGGGAGACTTTTCTGGTGATGTCTTAGACCTGGAAAGAGAGAGCATCCTTGACCAGCATGGAAACCGTTCAAGTCCAGAAGGATAGAACCATGGAGAGTTAACTCCCCCGGTCAATCAAGCCAGGCTGCCTTGAGTCTTGACTGCCCATGAAAAGCAAATTTGCTTCCTGTCCCATAGCTCCTATTTCCCGGGCAGGAGTTGCCTGCGGAGCAGCGTGCACAGATTCCAGATACAGCAGGGCATCTGTTTCCCAGTCATGTAACTTTCCCAAGCCTGCCTGGCACATGCAGATTTATAGTGACGCTGGGCAGCCATGCAAAAGGTGGCATTGTGCTCAGCGGGACTGCTTCTAGTTTCTGTTGGGGACCTTTGAAGTGGGGACTTGAATCATACATCTGTAAATTCCTTACTTTCCACAGTTATTAAAACACCCGCCAGTGCCAGGGCATCCCATTGTTCATTCACTCTGCTGGCACACCAGTGTGGGGGTGGATGCCAACCGCACAACAGCCACAGGACACAGACAAATGGTAGGTGAGGCAAGCAGGTGGCACGGAGACAAGAGCTTGCGTGCCAAAGGAACACATGCTTGGGTCAAGCCATGCTGTCTCTGTTCAGAAATATCTTAAGTCCTTGTACATTATAAAAAATATTTTAAGGCCATGCAAGAAAACGGGGAAAACAAGCTGAGCTTCTCCAAGGGCAGTTTTCTACAGCCAGTGAGTTTTTCATTTTAAATAATAAGAAAGCACTCATGTCTCTTTTAAGATTGGTGCACGTTTTCTTATTTCTCTCATTCACCATCTTGGACTTGGCCACCTGTGATGAGCCAGAGACTGACTCCCAGCAGGGTCTCCTAAGGTCAGAGTGGGAAGACACGTTCACAGTTTAGGGTATCAATTGTGGCCATATAAAGTAGTTAGGACCAGAACAACATGTTCGCTTTAATTGGTTCTTTTCTTTGGAGTAGGAAACACTGTATACACAGTACTTTGTTCCTCCACACACCGGGCTGCCTCCACTAATTATGATTGTAATGCTTTTGTAGTAAGTTTCCCATCCAGCAATTTCAAAACCCTTCACCTACACTATCTCTTTTTTCTCCAAATATCCTTATGAAACCACTGGAGGAAAGGTATTATTATCCAACATACACATAAATGAAAGAAAAAAAAGCCCTAGATGTTTATAGGATCCGTACGTAGCTAGAAACTCATAAAACTAATTTTTAGTTGTAGTTTGGGGAGTCAGTTTCATTATGCCCACAGTGTCAGCTGCTCGCTCACCTGAAGTCATCTGTTCTCAGAACGTAACCAGGACTAATAAAGAGCCCCGTCCTGTAACAAGGCACAGGTGACTGTGAAGTAGAGACTCATTCTAGGGAAAGTCAGCAACTGTGAAACCTCTCACCAAAATGCCGCTGTTAACAGGCAGATGGTGTAACCTTCTGCAAAGTCCATCAAAGCCTGTCTGGACAGTCTGACACAGGATGACTACACATCCCCACTACTGATGGTTTAGATCATTCTTCACATGCAGGCTTATCCAGTACATATTAGGATGCTTGGTAGAACCGAGAATGTCTGTCCACAAGACAGATACTCACACTATCATCCGTATCTGGAACAACAAAAGTAGTCTTCCAATATTATCTCGTGTTCCTCAAGAAGGGGAAAAGAAGATTAAACCATCTCCTATTAGAACCACTAAGTTGACCAAAACTTTGAAAATGAAAAAAATCAAGGGTATTCCAAAGAGGAAAGCAGAGTAGTTTCTTTACTGTTCTAGTGAGAAAAAAATACTCTGACAAAAGCAACCGAAGGAAAAGGGGATTATTTTGGTTTTCAGTCCCAGAGGGATACAGTCCACCATGAGGGGAAAGACAGGGCTGCAGTCAAGGAGGGCAGGGTGGCTAGAGAAGGAGGCTGGCTGGTCACATTGCATCTAAACTCAGAACGCAGATAGAGCAATGAAGGCATGCTCTCCCTCTGTCTCCCTTCATTTACATAGTCCAGGATCCCAGCCAGGAAACTGTGCCACTCGCCACGTCAATTAACACAATCCAGACAAGGTGTGTCCAAAGACCCATTTCCCAGGTAATTCCAGATCTCATCAAATCGAAGATTGAGATTAACCATCACACAGGCCATCCAAAAGAGCATAAGAGCACATGGCCTTGTCGGCAAGTGCTGGCTTGAGTGGGTTCTTCATGAGGAATCTGTGTCCACCAGAAGGCAAGTGTCACTGTCTGGCCAGACGTCTGTCCTGTTGGTCAGTGTTGTGCTTGGAAAGTGGGGAGGAAAGTTCCAGGTTAACTGAAAAAAATGAAGATGGCAATGAAAACGTACAGAGGAGATGGAAGAATCAGGCTCTAAGAAGATCTTGAGCACCTGGATTGATGGGCTGCGTAAAATGGAAAATGCTCTTTGGCTGAGATGAGCGTAAGAACTGTGTTTTTATCCAGAACTCAACTTCGAAAATAGAGGGTAGGGTAATGATGCCTTGCAAACATGAAAAAAAATTAACAATTTTTTCCACCAGTCTAACAAAAGTCAATGGGAAAATTATTAATGCCTCTTCCTGATGCTATAAATGTATAGTGAAGTCTAGGTTCCCTTATGAGAAATGCTCGGTCTAGAATACAGTGTCTGTGTAAGCCCCTTTACTACTAGGTAGACCGTGGGCAAAGAGTCTCAGTATCCTAGGCACCTCATGTGACCCAGCCCTGTCTAGTCAAATGCACAGCCTTCTTATAGATGTTTCAAATCTGTGTCTCTTTGGGGGGTACTGGGAATGAAATTCAATCTTATACATACTGGGTAAATTCTCTGCAGCCATTGGCATTTGAGATACAGTCCCACCATGTAGCCCAGACTGACCCTCCAACTCATGATCCCTGCTTTCATCTCCTGAGTTCTAGGATTACAACTTGGCCATGGTACCCAACAACCCTTTCCTTTAATATGATCATTCTTCAAACTGTGTCCTTCTTTTCTCAGATTCACTCTTTAAAGCTGAATTCAAATACCATGACCACTACTTTGGTTCTTTTGTTTACTTGGGGTTTTTTTTGTTACTTATGTTTTAATAAAAACACTATATGACTTACAAATATAAAATTCATCACACAGAAAAATTACCTGGTCTATACATCTCAATAAGCATCTACATAGTTAGGATAGCCATTCTGAAGCTGTGTAGCTTTATATTGGATTTTATACTTTCTCTATCAAATATATATTTATAAAGTCAGGCAGTAGCAATGCACGCCTTTAATCCCAGCACTCAGGAGGCAGAGGCAGGTGGATCTCTGAGTTCAAGGCCAGCCTGATCAACAGAGTGAGTTCCAAGTCAGCCAGGGCTACACAGAGAAACCTTGTCTCGAAAAACAAAAAGAAAAAAAAAATATATGTGTGTGTGTGTGTGTGTGTGTGTGTGTGTGTGTGTGTGTACTTATTTACCCCCCCAAAAAAATCTATGACAGGGTCAAAAGTAGAAAAACCATTAGTTTTTCATCTTCTTTCATGATTCAACTATAAATTATCAATTACCTGCATTCCTTCCTTATCAACTAATATTTACCCTTTCTCGTGCTCCTTTCTATATGTTATACTATATATATATATAATATATATATAATAACAGGCTAAGATCAGATTATAAGGGAGACTTATATTAGATTTTTCTTTCTTGAGACTATATGACCTTGATTACTATTATACCCTGCAAAGCTATCTTTAAAATTGATAGCACAATAAAGGAATTTCAAGACAAACACAAATTAAGGCAATCTGTAACAACCAAGCCAGAACTGCCAAAGTTTCCTCCAGCTGGAAACTACTCTGTCTCCACTGAAATCAATGGGAGCTCCCTTAAGGCACTCTTGCAGTGTATAACACTGTTCACTTCATTTTTTAATGACCTGTGTATTTACCTGTGGCAAAGACTGTACCAAACATCTACCTTTCCTTTCATTTTAGTAGCAGAACCTTGATAAATTAATAGATAATATAATATATAATACATACATACATGCAAACAAACATTTTATGTAAACAAATACAGACATAGTATAACATGTAGAAAGGAGCACAAGAAAGGGTAAATATTACATGATAAGGAAAGAATGCAGGTGATTGACAGCTGAGTCATGAAAGAAAATGAAAAGTTTGTTGTGTTTTTACTTTTGGCCCTGTCATAGACATTTTATTTGTTTTTTAAGTGGAAAAGTACATAAATATATATTTGATATATTCATATATATACATATGTATATATACACACATATACATGTATACATAACTAAAAGATTTATATTTCAAACCTCTCTTGAAGCTAATTGGGGTCATATGGCTGATCAAATCTTGGCCATTCCCACATACTGTACTGTAGAAGGTCCAGAAATCTTTAAAGAAAGAGAAAGGTAGTGAATGCCCTTTTTCTCCTACTTCACGTCACTCTGCATATGGAAAGTGACCGTGATGGCTGGAATTCCAGGACTAGCCGTGACACACACAGTCAGCTCCTGACTCTGTGCTGTGACAGGAGCTGGTAACACTCAGCCTGCTGCAGAACCTTATGCCAGCCCTGGACAGACTCCTTCCAAGCCTGTTGCATAAAACTGATTTAAAAAAAAAAAAAAAAAAAAAAAAAGCATAATCACCATGTAGGCCCCTGGTATTTTGCTTTCTGACTTAGACAAATAATTCTAACTATTAGAGAACTTGACAACAAAAGGAGGTTGCTGCGTTAGCTGAAATAGAGGATTCATTTAAAGGCCTCAGAAAGGACAAAACCCATCCTGGTAACATATTCTTGGAATCCCAGCACTTGGAAGGCAGAGGCCAAATGATCACTTGCAAGTTCATGGCCAAATTAGTGAGTTCCAGGTCAGCCACGGCTACACAGTGTGATCCTGTCTGAAAATAACAACGATGAACAAAAGAAAGCACGAAAATGATGATGATGAGTGGAGCTGAAGATTCTGATAAAATGGCCATTAGTGAAAGCCTGAAAGTTGTCAACCAAGGTGACTTGCCCCTTAAAAGGGACATTTTCAGAATGTTGGACCTTGTTGGGCTGATTCTTGTTGCTTTCAACAAAACATCCTACATAGAATCAGTAAACTCAGAACAGATCTAGACAGTCTGGCCTTAGGGTGGGAGGGCATAGTCTGGTTGAGTATCCAGCCAGCAGATTAAGTCAGACCAATTTGTAGCCTTTTGAGGCTACAAAGCTGTCTACTTCTACTCCATAGTGAAGCCATCATCAGCCATGGTCAAAGGTCATAGCCCAGATGAACTTCACCACAGAGGAATCATGGCTCCTTCCCTCTCTCAGGAGCATCACTCCCTCTAGGAGGTGTCTGGTAATGGTGGTTGCAGTTCATTAACAACATGTATTGAAATGGTCTCATGTTCTTTTGGGGAAGGTGTTGTTGTCAAAGCACAAAGGCTTGTTCATAATAAAACAGAGTCCCTGGGCCCAAAGTTATTTGAAGACAAGATCTTTGGTCACAGTTATTCACAGGCAGACTGGAACGGCAGTAAGTACCTTAGAACTACCTTCTGCTTCTCAGGGGAGCATATCAACAATGAAACATAAGCTCCCATTGTGATGGTCCAATCCTGAAAACAATCCAGCTCCTCAAACTTACACCAAAAGAATTCAGATGTGGATTCTGCTCCCCATTAAAGGAGACCTTTTAATATCCCCTTGAAAAACCACAGAAGAGCATCCCAGAGGGCAATATCCAGGACACAGAGGGGCAGTAACCATGGAAACTACTCCATTGCCTGGACCAGAATCATCATATTGATTCAGCATGATTCAAAAGTTTCTATAGCCTAGGATCTTCAATCTTCACATTTTTTTTTTCTGTATGGACATTATGTGATGGCCACTATGTTCCCAGTCAATCACAGAATATGGTGATAGACAGATACTGTTTTTAATGAAACCATAAAAATCCACAATGGAATTTAGGAGGAAGGACTAACTGTATAATATAGGGAAATCCTTACCCACATGCTGAAGTCTTTAACAGTGTTTACATTTGCTGATATGCCTGAAGGAATGGCAAGGGGCCCTGGTATGAAATGAAAGATGTCTGGGAATATTTGGGGAGACCCTGGGGCAAGCTAGAAGAGACAAGTAGATAGTTCCCTATCTATCAGCTACCTATTCAGCTCTTTCGGAACAGGACCCTGGTTATTTGTTTGGGCCCTGAACTATTGAAAACACTAGATAGTTTTCATTAGAATTATACTTGAGAAAGATTATTCTAGCAACAGTAAATAATCTGAAAGAAAAGATTCTGGCCACAAAGTTATAACAATACTCAAGGGAGAATTAATGAGCCCCAAGCAAAGTTGGATGGCAGGAAGTGGAAGAAAGGACATGGAGACCCAGACATCAAAGGGGGATGCTTCTCAGCTTGATGACGAGACCCTGCAAAGCAGAGACTAGGGAAAACCTAAACTATGACTTCATAGTCCCATTTCAATGTCTAGAGAGTAATCGCTGTCAGGAAACCGAAAAGCAAAAATAATCAGAGTATACTAACCAAGGTCACTTTGCTCAGTGTGACTCCTAAATGTGACCTGGTGGAAGAACCCCTCGGTCAGAGGATGGTTGCTGATACACCCTGAATCAGTGAGGAGAGAGTGGTAGACTGCAGGTCGGAAAATGACCTGACAAGAATAATGGATACAGCAAAGAAGTGAGAGACAGCTTTGGAGAAAGAGTGGATGCTAAGAACTATCAAGATTCAGATTGCAAGACTGAAAAATGCATGCTCAAAAGACAGCTCCCTGTCTAGCCAGTCAAGCGTAGAACAGCAGTTCTCGGGGTGTGATCCCTAGGTTTACAGTCACAGATTTATATGATCTTATGAGCTGGATATGATATTATGTTTTCCCTAAATTCATATGCTAAAGTCCTGAGCTCTAGTTCCTCAGAATGTGACTGTTTTAGAAGATAAGACCTTTAAACATTGAGTCTATTACAATGAGGTGGTAGAGTCGACTCTAACCAGACTGGAGTCCTTATAAAGAGAAAATGTGAACACAGAGGAAACTAGGGATACATGTGGATAGAAGGGATGACCACTTAAAGAGGGGGTACCTGACAGGCCAGGGGAGAGGCCTCAGAGAAACCAATCCTCTGCATTTCCATGTCAGCCTTCCTGCCTTTGTGAACTCTGGGTTAATGAAATGGCTAAAATATTGTTTTTCTCTTTTGCCCAGAGTTATCATATTCCTTTAAAACAATTGTTTAAACAAGCAGAAACAGTCAGCAAAGGTCTCTTAAATAATCACCTTCAGTCTTCATTAAAATAAATTCAGGCTGGACAGTGGTAGTGGAGCACACCTTTAATCCCAGCACTCGAGAGGCAGTGGCAGGCGGATCTCTGTGAGTTTGAGGCCAGCCTAGGCTACCAAGTGAGTTCCAGGAAAGGCACAAAGCTACACTGAGAAACCTTGTCTCGAAAAACAAAAAAAAAATAAATAAATAAATTCAGATAAAAACAATCATTACCAACAAAATACTCGTTATGTATACAGCCTTGGGTCCTCTACTAGAAATGATACACTCCTAGTTTTTAAAGCTGGTGAAAAACCACACAGTTTCCAAATAGATTCTCTTGGCCACACTGACCCCAGGAGTTAAAACTTCAGGTGGGCCTGACATACATCAGTCCCTCAGGTTGCTTTTCCAGTATTCACTCAAGGAGAAGGAAACATGGGATTGCTGTCTGGATAAGGTGAGGAACTAAGACACCAAGCCAATAGACTTCACAGCTCAGAAGAAGGCTTAAAGTGTTACTTGGAGTCAGTCGGGGTCTACACAAATTCTCCATGTTCTCCAGATCTGATCAATGCGGCCAGTGTAAGGCCAGTCCCTCAGACTGGGAATGGTGACCTCACAGGCTGAAATTTCAGGTAACATGTTCTGACTAATAGTGTTCCTCAAGCTCTCCCACCTCTTTTAGATGTCACAACTGTTGGTTCGAGTTGCATCTGAGGAAGCCACATCAAGGCAGGTTGCCACTGGTAACATCAAACAAAGTTCGTTTTTTTGGATCTCAATCCTAAACCACTTCCTGGACTCCAAATAAGGAGAGTTACTCATCATTCTTCTGTCTCTAGTATAGTAAAACTCAGAATTTCACTTTCTTCAGCAACTGCTACCATATCAGCTAACACAGGGGAAATACTCTTTACCACAAACCAAGCATTAAATAGAGAATCAACTCCTGATTAAATAAAGGTCATATGTTGACAATATAGTAAATATCATCTGCTCAACCCATATCACTGTCAGTGAGGAACTGGAAAAATAAATTGATTAATAAATTAAATAAGTGCCCTGGGTTTTCCTCAGGAGTGACAATTCTATTCTAATCTCCTAGTCAGTTGATGTCAGTCACCCTTTCTCAGATTCTATGGTCACAACACCTTAGTCGAAACATTTAATCACTTCAGAGTTTCCTTCTACACAACAACCCCTCCCACAAAGTTTTCTATGCAAAACTTCTAATCTTATCATGGAGAAGCCGCTAAGAAAAATCACCCGGGAGTGTCCTGAGAAACCAAGAGTCTTCCTGGGGCTGACCAGCCTGGTATTGCTGCCATTGACAACATACATATGTCTAACGTGGAAACCTGAAACAAAATGTTCACTGTCGACAGAAATCTGTGTGATGTTTTAAGGAATCTGGGTTCATTTGGATAAATAGACACAAATGACGAGATGGCCCGGAACAAACAGGAGGCTTACATTTACACAGGAGAAGAAAAGCTGAAAGGGTGGTGATTCACCCCGTTCGTGGTTTTGTTTAAAAGCCCTTTGTTCGAAACCAGGGCTGGCCCTTTCCACCGCACAGGTTTCGTCTGTTCCTGTTGTCTGTGGTGAAGCGAGGAGCAGGCACGTGATGGGGAACCTTCTTGTGGCTCCTGGGCTGGGTGGGGCAGCTGTGAAGCTGAGTGTGGTGCTGAGTGACGGAACCTCCTGGAACTTAACCTGACCCTGATGCCTTTCAGAGCTGACCTCCTGCTTCCGGGCCTGAATCCAGTTGGTAGGCCCCAGCCCCTGCTGCTGGCTCTGTCTTCCCCTTCCTGGTCAGATTTTGGTTTTGTGTTTGTGGTACGAGGAATGGAACCCAGGGTTTCCCACATGCTCAGCAAGTGCTCAGCCATTGAACCACCTCTCCAGTCTCCTATTTTGAAGAGTGCACACCATCTTCCTGGTAATTAGAACGACGGGGCTGGTGGGGACTTCAGTGCCCATCAGTGGCTGTGCCTAAGTCTGAAGTCCAAATCCCAGGGGAATCCTTGTTCTTCCAGTTAACGCGATTTCCCCAGACCTCAGCACACTCTCTTCACTGTCTCAGGCTGTCTTTTATTAAAGGGTCTCATCCTCAGACCCACCTTTGCGTGGGCCACCCTAGTCTGTGGCACTTCGGTCGGTCACCAAATCTTCCTACAGTCACGCTTTCCCTTTAATGGTGACGGGTTGAAAGACGCTTGCTGAGACCCTTGAAGTGCTTACACCACATGAGAGACTCTAAATTCACTCTCTGGCACCGACGTAAACGAGACAAACGACATTGAACTCCAGAGGAGACACCCGCCTTCCCATCATCGTAAAGCTGTCCCATCTGTTCTGGAGGAAGTCGTGAGTTCTAGCATGAGTGACTTCAACCTGGCTGCTCCTTTGTGGAGGAGCCCTGGTCCCACAGCAGGAGAATGGACACCAAGACAGCACTGTTGCCTTCTGCTGCTGCTTGTTATAACACAGGACATGAAGTTGCTGTAGAAGACAATGGGAAAAGACAGCTAGACAGAGCTGAAGAAGCAAATGGGGGAAATAAAGACACTAACGAAACGGGAGAGAGAGAGAGAGAGAGTAAGAGTGAATGAGTGGGCAGGGTCGGTCTGTAGGTGAATCACGAAAGAACTAAAGGCAAACCTGACTTTCGCTGAAGTCATTTCATCTGATTCGTCTAGAGGCACCCAGCACTTACAATCAGGCCCTCTTCTAATGGGAATCAAAGAGGCACAGCCCTGCCTTGTGGGGATTACAATGTCAGGAGAGAGAATTTTTTGAAAATAATTTCTCAAAGGCTGGAAATGTCGTTCAGTTGGTAGAGTATTTGTCTCGCATGCACAAAGCCCTGGGTTAAATGCCCAGTGTTAGTTATTATGCGTCGCTGTGTTATTCATTAAGTGGCGCTGTTTACTATTCGAGAAAAGCCATGAGGCACTACAAAACCCGCTCTAAGGGTTTATGAGGGGAAGGAGACAGAAGGGGGTGCTTAGGCCTATGGAAAATGATTGTGCAGGAAGAGAGAGAAAGAAGAGGAGGGAGGAGTCTGTGACCTGCTTTTTATGGATTCCCCTGCACATGCACATATGTAGCTACGCCACGCATGTGCATAGATTACGTGATCATGCAGCTCACAGATTACATAGGACATAAAGGCCTGGAATGACTAAACATCTTGCCTGGCTGCTGAACAGCGCATGTGCAGTCATGTAGTCAGGAATTCCAACACCCAGCATTACATAAATTGGGCATGGAGGTGCACAGCTGTAATCCCAGCCCTTGGGAAGTAGAGGCAAGCCGATCAGCTATTCAAGGCCATTCTCAACTACACAGTGATTTCAAAGTCTGGCCTATGCGAGTCCCTGTCTCAAAAACTAAAAAGTACAAATGAATCACCCAAGTATCCAAATGTGCGAAGTTCCAGAGGGAAAACACAAGACGCATGAGGGTCTGGAGCTACAGCAACCATTTGGTGGCTGTCACGAGGACCATCTCCTTGAGGAAGTGACTTTAAACAGGAAGCCCGAGGATGCAGAAGGCAGGTATGGAGTGGCAGCACTATGGACCCCAGCAGTCACCCAAGGCTGGGTGGCAGGAAATGTGAGCCAGAGAGAAGGGACTGTGGGCAAGGAGAGCAGGAGATTTGAGAGATCAAAACAGTCCTTTGGGGCCGCAAGTAGCCTTGGTTCTTTGTCCCAGACCAAAAAAAAAAAAAAAAAAAAAAAAAATTTTACGTTTTGGCCAAAAAAATGACTTCAGAGTCGACCCCCGGGGCTGCTGTGTGAAAAGGGATTGGAAAGTAGCACAAACAGAGCCGAGTTAAAGAAAACCCATTCTGTGGAATTCAGGAAACAGGTAGAAGATATGTGGATGAGGGAAGAACTCTGGATGGGGTCAACAAATAACCCAGAAAGATAGGCCGGCTGTCACACGCCTGTAATTCCAGCAGGAGAGAATGTGTCAGGAGAATCCGAAGTGCCAGGCTAGCCTGGGCAACAAGCAAGACTCTGTCTCAAAATAAAATTTACAAGTCAGGTGCTTCCTCGCTTCAGAACCATATAAGAGGGTCTGGGCAGATGGCTCAGCACGTAAGGGACTGCTGGGCAAGCATGAAGACCTGAGTTCAAATCCCCACACATGCATAAAAACAAACTAACAAACAAACAAACAATAAATGAATAAATAAGTAAATATCAGATTTGGTATGGCATCATGCACTTGGTTATAACTCCATTGCCTTGAGGATGGAGACAGGAGGATTTTTCGGGCTGACTGGCTGCCAGCCTAGCTCCAGGTTTGATGAGACACTCAGTCTCAAGGGAAGAAGCTGGAAAGTGATAGGGAAGGACACTTAACATCCATCCTTACCCCCACCCCTGTTCATACACACAGGCTCAGGAATGCACATGCACATAAAACATACACATATACCACTGCCCCTCCCTGCACACACACACACACACACACACACACACACACACACACACACACACACAAATTATAAAAAAAGAAAAGATGAGGCCTTTCCATCACACTAGACTGAAAATCCAAACCAGGCACTCCAGGGCATCAGAGGACCAGCCCTACCCTCCTCTGGGACTTGGTGGAGCCACGCACCCCTCTGCTGAGTGAACAGTAACCCACTCGACTTCGCCTCATTTCTTAGACTCTCCACATCCTTTTCCAGTCCTGCTCCGATGTCCCCCGGGGCACCAGAAGTCTCTTTCCTGCCTCATCATTCCCTGTCCTGGAAGAGACTGTGTCTCCCATTTCTAGAGAACATGAATGTTACCTCCACTCTTCTCTGTCACAGATGCCCATTCAATAACTTTACTGAACATCTGCCGTGCACAAAACTCGGAAAGATACAATGGTGAACAACACAACGGAAGTCTCTGCCCTCGTGAAGTTTACATCCCAGTGGAAGGGGCCAGTGGAGGGGGCAGTGGAGGGGGCAGTAGGGGGGGCAGTGGAGGGGGCAGTGGAGGGGGCAGTAGAGGGGGACTAGATAACAACAACAAAATGTGCAGTTAATGTGCAAATTCTACGTAAATTATAGAGCAGTACAAGGTCGATAACTACTTCAAAAAAAGAAAAGAAAAACGGGAAACTCAGGGAACAGGATGGAGCAGACTGCGGTTTTAAGTAGGAGGAGTGCAGTAGAATTCACTACAGGCAGCACTGACCTAGACTCAAAGGAGATGAATGGTAGTTAAAGTCAGGGTTTACTTCCTTGTGACATTTTTATCATTACATTTATACCACTTGCAGTCAGCCAGTGGTGGCGCATGCCTTTACACCTAGTGCTTGGGAAGCAGAGGCAGGCAGATCTCTGAGTTCAAGACCAGCCTGGTCTACAGAGAGAGTTCCAGGACAGCCAGGGCTACACACAGAGAAAAAACAAACAATAACAATCTGCTTGATTTTGTCTCCCTCCCTTGCTCTCTACCACACACACACTGGAAAGTAATGGCCCTCCGAGCAGAGACTAGTGTGTCCTGGTCCTTCTTGTACGCCTCGATCTTGATACAAATATGAGCTCATGTGAAAAAGAACCAAGGTTTATAGTGCCCTCCAAGTCAGGTATAATGGTACATGTCCTGTACTTCTAGCTTGGGAGGTGGAGGCAAGAGGATCAGGAGTTCAAGGTCATTGTTAACTACATCGTGAGTTTGAGACCAACCTAGGCTACATGAGCTCTGTCTCCAAATAACAACAATAATAATAATGATGATGATTATAATAACAATAACAACAACAATAATAATAATAAGGAAAGTTTATAAAATGCTCTCCAGTCAAATTCCATGCATTGCTAAACATACTAGTCCAGACCTGTTAAGCAGAACAAAGGTGAGTGGTCTAAACCAAAGATTTCTGCCAGCCCACCACATAGCTTCCAGTGTTTCTGTTTCTTTTCTACCAATTGTTGGTATTTCGGGCATGTGCCATTATACTCTACCTACAAATTCAAAGCCTTTCTTGTGGTACCAGGTGAACATATTCCTTGGCTTGGCCACTCTTATGCTAGCTACAGAAGCATCAAAATAGACCCTGGCATCATCCATGTGTGGCCAAAACAGGGCCAGACGAGGAAGGCCTCCAAAGCTGCTGAGGGTGGCATCCCCAAGGGAAAGGCGCTGTTTTCACAGAGATCTTTCTAGGCATTCTGGTGTCCTGACACCTCGATACAAAGATGTCATTACGGTTTTTGTTTTGTTCTGTTCTGGGTTTTCTTCTTTTTACAGCAGGGTCTGACCTCAAATTCCCAGAAACCCCCTTGCCTCACCCTCCTAAACATTGGCATAACAGGTATGTGCAACCAGAGCCGGCAATTACAATTATTTAGTGGTGCAGCCTCTGGGGAAGATCGGGGCGGGGGGGGGGGGGGGGATTCTGACTAGGATGAAGTCAACGCAAAAGGAAACATTGATAGAGGAGAAAGATAGCCAGGACGACAATGGGGTGATAAGAACTTCTGGATCTATTTCACTCCCAAAGCCAAGTTCATTCTTTAAACTTCTGAGTTAGGTGAGAACTTAGAGTCTTTACTAAAGTTGTTGCTTATAAATAGGATCATTATGAATTGTGTTCACCAAGTAAAAGCTGAAAGGTATTTAATCATGTCCTCCTCCTCCTCCTCCTCCTCCTCCTCCTCTCCTCCTTCTCCTCCTCCTCCTTCTCCTCCTCTTTCTCCTCTTCCTCCTTCTCCTCCTCTTCCTCCTCCTCTTCCTTCTTCTTCTCCTCTTCCTCCTCCTCCTCCTTCTCCTCCTCCTTCCCCTTCCCCTTCTCCTTCTTCTTTTCTCCTCCCCTTGATCTTCATCCCCTCTCCCCTCCCCCTCTTTTAAACCAGCCATATTCCTGGGAGGAAGGAACATTTTCTTCAGTGGTGCAGCCACTGGGAAAGTGTCCATGGTCTTGTGAACAAGCTTTCACCTACACTTCTGAAAACCACCCTTTAAAGAAAGAGCATAGCCAGCTGTATTTTCTGTGTCTGCTCGCTCCCACTATAAAGGAACAAGCTCTCATCCCCATAGATGGAACCCTGTGCCTTCCCTTCCATAGGCCTGTCAGCTAAGGGGCTGGAGAGATGGCATGTGTCCCTACAGAAAATCTGGAGTTAGAGTCCCAGTACACACATGAGGGCTAACAACTTTCTGTAACTCTAGGGTCTCTGACGCCCTCTTTTCTGGCCTCCACGGGCACCGGGCACACTTGTGGTGCACAGACAAGCGCAAAGGCAAAACACTAATATATAGAAGGAAGGAAGGAAGAGAGGGAGGGAGGGAGGGAGGGAGGGAGAGAAAGAGGAAGAGAGGAAAGAAGAAACCTTCTTGAAGGGTTGCAGCAACAGCAAAAGAGCAGATACACTAGGTGCTACAAATGGAGAAGTCCAAGATGTGGCATTCAAAGAAAAGAACTCAACCTAACCGGAACTCCGCTTGAAGGGCGCGGGAGTTCCAGGTTCTTAGGGGAAGAGATTCTGCAGCAAGAAACCGACAAGCCCTGGGTTCCAGAATGGCAGAGGAAGGCATTTCAGATGGAGAAGAACATCTCCAGGCCCCAGCTACTGAAGATCGTATGCCAGGAGTGTTTGCACTGCTAATACCCAGAGAGTCTCAGGGAAGTGACTGTGGGGACTTATGTGTCACATGACTTTGTCAGGGTCACCTGCCCAAATGTAAGCACACTCTTTTCCAAAACACATTTGCAATTTGGCATGTAAATTCTATATTTATTTTTACAATTTCTTTACCAAACACATACAGTTAAGCTGTTTGCTCATTAATACTATTGTTTAGTAGTCTCATTATGGAAGAATACAAATCACGTATCTGTCAAAAGCTACAAATGTTTTAACGTATGAGCTGTTAATAGCTTTATTAAAATAATTACTACAACTCTTATTACAGATGAGGTTTCTGCTGAACAGCACGTAGTCTAAATGAACAAAGGTTATGCCTCCCATTCTCTACAGACACATAGAGCTATATGTTACAATAATAAGGCTTTGTATAATGAGATCATATATCATCCAGCTGGAATAAAACGAGATTTTGAAAACAAAGTTATTGTATTATTAAACAGGACATGAAAAAGACATTTCTCCCCTTAGAATGTTGCTTTGAGTTTAAACAGAAAATATTTGTATGGGAACAACTGATAATAACTCATGAACAATTCTGCTTCAACGAGTTTCTTTTGGGGGGGTGCCATAAAGCACTTCATTTCAAAACTCTCGTCACACTTATGGATAAGGTCACTTAGGTCACAGGCAAGCCACAGAGAGTGGGTAAAAAGCCGACACAGCATCACCGTCCCCTCAGGGAGAGGAGAGCTGGCCACAGAATAGACGCCTGTTGGTCTTCATATGCTGAACGAAGGAAAAGAAGGTTGATCGTCACAGAAGTGAGGGGTGGCTTGCACGCCCCTTACCATCAGGATGGCAGCTGTGGCAGCCGCAGCCTCTGTGCCCTCCTCAATGACCTCCACAAAGGACTTACACATGACCTTGGACAGAAACAAGCCTTGTTGGAAGACAGTCCTAAAAATCCCTCCCTGCCCTGCTCGAAGGTACTACATGCCCAGCCTGCACAGGACCTCCTTCATGTCTTAATTCCCCTCCAGTTTAAATGCAGGAGGAGAACTTCCATCTGTTCTGTGTGCATCTTGTCCGGCCTCATCCACTCTATGAATTTCTCTTATTTCCTTTCCCACCATTTTCAGTTCAACATCTTCATCTGGAAGCATGGCGGTCATGTTCAGCTCATTGCCAACACAGGGAAGCAACAGAACCTTGGGTAATAGCTCTCTTATAGGTCATCTTAAAAGTAGACTGCTTAAGCCTCATTTGTGCGGGTTTCCCCTCATTCTTGGTGACTTTGAAAGGCATCTCCTGAGTGTTCTTTCTTTTTTTTTTTTTTTTTTTTGTTTTTTGTTTTTTGTTTTTTGTTTTTTGTTTTTTCGAGACAGGGTTTCTCTGTGTAGTTTTGGTGCCTGTCCTGGATCTCGCTCTGTAGACCAGGCTGGCCTCGAACTCACAAAGATCCACCTGCCTCTGCCTCCCAAGTGCTGGGATTACAGGCGTGCGCCACCACCGCCCGGCGAGTGTTCTCTTTTAAACTGCTTCTCAAAGTTTCTGTGAAAGTAGACAGCATTCGCAAGGACCAGCAGAGTGTCTGAATTCACTGTACTTGAAGACAGCAACTCTTCGGTCTTATCTTCTGTCTTTTTGGCTGAGTGTTGATGTGTTTTGGGGACTGCTCTGTAGCACCCATAAAGTCCAGCTCTCCCATCTCTGCTTGACAGAACTTGAGGCAGGAACATTAAAAGACTTTTAAAAATCATAAGTCTTTTCTTGAAGAGCTTTTGGCTGTTTTGAGCAAGTAGGTACTGAGAAGTGACTGGAAGCTCTGGTGGACCTCTCCACCTTCATTGCCACTACATTTATTCAAAGAACGTTCCTGAATCATCTGACTTTCATTGTTTCCCTTTGCACCCATGAAGACCATGGCCAGAGCTGAAGAGATGCTCATGGGTGAGAAAAATACGTTTCCAAGCTGTCTTCACTCAGTGTTGTCAAAAGGCTTACAGCCAAGATACCATTTGCTTCTGGCAGAGGATCTATGATAGCAAACCGGGGACACTTGGTTCCCCAGCCAGTAGCAAGCAGAACAGAGACGTCAACATTTCTTAATAAGTCAATATTTTTGCTTGCAAAGAGCATTCTTCTCACTTGATTTGTTAGCATTCTAGAGAATATCTTTTATTTGAAATACTCTATCACTACTACTTCCATGTTGCCTCACAAGGCCAAATCTGTTCATTTTGTGCAAGCCCCACATCTGTTTTATATGGAAGATTGCTATTTCTCACATGCTAAAAATACATATTAGAACCAAAACACCCTCCCAATGACTACCCAGAGTCTGCATGTTCACCACTGGTACAAGTATTCAGTTCTCCTTGAGTTGCACAAAGCCAACACTACATTTGCATGTGTTAACATTTCTGCTATTCGTAAAGAGTATTCTATTACTGTTGGACACATTTTCAGGAAGAGAGGCAATACTCATTTTTCCCCTAAGAAAGTAAGCTTGGGCATGAGCAGAGCTGGCTAGCTTCCTGGGTCAGTGCTTGAAGGTAAAGAGAGATGGTAAGCAGTATGATGAAACCAAGAAAAGATTGAACTCAAAGACCATCAATGCCAGTAGTTGGAGTCATTACCATCAACTAGACTTTCACAAGAGAAATGTATAATGGGGTCTCTGGATCCATAAAGCTTCATTGAGCATGCAGATTTTTCTATCCTTCTTATCTGGTCCTTCATATGAACCTCTAGAGGGGATATAACTCAGAGGAGAGTTTTTCACTGTGTAACCTCTTCCACAGCCAGACATAGGGGCTCATGTCTGTAACAGCAGAACTGAGGAGAGCTGAAGAAGAATTGCGGGGCAAGTGAGATAGATTAGCAGGCAAAGGCACTTGCTGCCCAAGCCTGATGAACCCTGGTGACCTGAGTTTAATCCCTAGAACCTATGTGTATGGTAGGAGAGAACAGCCTCGACAGAGTCGTCCTCTGACCTCCACGTGTGCACTGTGACACTCAAGCTCATACATACATACACATAATACACGTACAGATAATAATAATGAGAAATAAAATTGAAAGCAAAGATTGTGAGTTCAACGCCAGCCTGGGCTACTTAGCAAGACCTATCTAAAACAAACAAACAAACAACAGCAACAACAAGCACTGTCCCCTCTCCATAACTTCCATACGCCCTGGGCCAAAACATGGGTGTAGGAGTTCTTCAAATCATTCTCTACACTGGTTGCAAAACATAAATTGAATATCATTCAACATCTACTGCTTGAAGGCAACCCAAAAATCGCTAAGTGAGTTGGCACGAGGTCTCCATTCACACTTACGTTCCATACCATATATTTTATGTCACAACAACTTCAACTAGAAAAGATGCACCCATTCCCTCCCCTAAGTCCTGGTTCTTAAAGTACAAAATGAGTGAACTATGTTTCTCAAAGGCTCTCTCCATTTCCCATCTCCCAACTAGGAAACGTTGTGATTATTAAACACCTGACCGTCTGGCACTTTCCAAACTTTACCCCAGTGCTTCATAGAGAAAGTTACCTGGAAAGGGCTGATTGACAACCAAGAGGAATCCAGGCCCTGGAGAGTCTTGGCATAGCGAAGTCCTTCCAGCATAACCAGTACAGCAGAGACAGACTGGGAAATACTTGATTCATTTGTTCTTTTGAGCATTTACTAAAGCAGTGTGTTTGCCAATTAACCTATCCTTATTAATTCAGTCTGCCCCCTGGCCAGCTGCACCTCCCTACTCTGCTTTGATTGACGTACCCCAGTGCGTTTTATGTGCTTCTCATTAAGAAAACAGATCTAGACAAACTTCTCTGAAGTAGTCAATGCTACCCCTATGACACTAGAGCTGGAAGAAGCCCCAAACTCCGACTGTGGTGATATTTTCCTTATGGCATCTCTGAAACTGTGGGAATGCCTCACACAGTAGGGCTACCCCCATTAAGCAGTGGGCTACTAGACCGCCAGTTTCCACATTCAACCAACTGAGGTTCAAAAGTGTGCAGCGGAGAAATGCACATGAACTAACCATGCTCAGGCCATTGTTTATTTTTCCAGTGCTGCGGGTAGAACCTGGGTCCTTGCCCATGCTCCACAATGGCTCTCCACCACTGGGCTGCACCCCAGTGCACCCCAGGCTTTTCTGCTCTTGCCTGCGCAATGTATGTACCAAGTATTTACATAGCATTTACATTGTATTCGGTAATATAAGCAAAGCAGAGACAATTTAAAGTGTGTTGCAGGATGTGTGTAAGTTTCATGCAAACTTTGCCCTTTATATTAGGGACTTGAACAGTCTCAGCTTTTGATATCCAAGGGACGACTGTATTTACACAATACGTTCACAGTTACCAAATTCTTTCTGTGGGTTTCTCTTAGCTTATACAACAGTACCCCCTAAAAGAGATAGAGCAGTTGCCATTCTGTATAATGGGGGGGAGGGGTGTTAGAGAGGCTACAACAGTGGTTCTCAACCTGTGGGTCACGACCCCTTTGGGGCTGAATGACCCTTTCACAGGGTCACCTAAAGCCATTAGGAAACACAGATGTTTACATTACAATTCATAACAGTAGCAAAATTATGGTTAAGAAGTAGCAATGAAAATAATTTTAAGGTTGGGGATCACCACAACATGAGGAACTGTATTAAAGGGTTGAACCATTAGGAAAGTTGAGAACCATTGGGCTCTAAGAAGCTAGATCAAGTTCCACATCAAGAGACTATAAACTGCAGGTCTGAATAGCACCGTCTTCTAACAGAAAACCTGAATGAATCCCCCCATTCTCCATCTCCAAAGCCTGCATTATGGTCCTAGTCACCATCCTCTTTCACTTAAACTCAGGGTTCAGACTTCATGACTGGCCTGGCATCCATTCTTCTAACCACGCATTGCCAGCATGCCGTCTATCAGAGCATGCTGCTTGGGTCTGCAATAGCTCCATCCCACTGAACGCAGGATCCATGTAAACTCCTCACTGTGGCCTGCAAAGTCCTACATGACCACCTGAGCGTCTTCAGGGGAAGCCAGCTGCATACGCTGCAGCAGATATGAGTGTACTCTACTGCGGGAGCATCCTTTCGAAAGTTCTGTTCGCCTAGAATAACAGTCCCCAGTCCTTCTGCCACCCATGCTGCCTCTCAGGCCTTCCATGACTAAATCAATCTCTGCTATCCTGTTGCCTGGCTTTACTTTTTAAAAACATAACTATTTGAAATTATCTTTTTCATTATTTTCTTCTTTCCTCTCCCATACTCTAGCTCCATGAGAACCATTCATTTCAAAGCCTGGTCATCCTTAGAGTCTCTGTTCAGCCAGGCTTTCCTCCTCCCCTCCTCCCCTCTTCCTTCCCTCCTCCTTCCCTCCTCCCCTCCTCCCCTTCTCTCCTCTTCCTTTGCTCCTCCCCTCCTCCCTCCTCCCCTCCTCCTTTCCTCCCCTCCCCTCTATGTCTAGTTATTTCGCCTAGGCTAGCCGTGAACTGCTTGGCTGAAGCAACCCTCCTGCATCTGCCTCCACATGACTAGGACTAAATACACACAACCCCCACTCCCCACCCCCACCCCCACTCAGTTCTCTTTGAGTCCTTTATCCCCAGCAGCTTAAATATATGTAACTGACACCCAAGACAATGATTTGAATGAATTAATGAAATTAATGAGTAGCATACGGTAGGCATCTTAAATTTATAGCACTTGATTATATGAATATGTTTTATTAACCACCTCCTAATGGGTAAAAAGGGTGTTTGAATTGTTTTGCTATTATAAACCACACAGAAACAAATCCGTTTGTTCATCTATCAAAAAAAAAAAATGAGAGATAAACCAACTTTATACTTTATCATGTGGCCAAAATTCCACAGTGACAATTGACAATCTGATTAATGATTCCATGTGCTCAAAAGGAAATCACTGGTTAAGTACTATGTAAAAGTTAATTTGTAGGTCTTTGCATTTAAATGAGAAACATGTAAGAATTTTTTTCCCAATACTGTGTGAAGGCTCTTTGCCTTGAGGTTTCTCCCTGATGCCCAGTCATCCCTTCCCGGTGCTGAAATCGCTTGGAAAGACTCCAGCCTGTAAATCTGATTTTTCTTGAGTTTATAATTACCCATAACCTGACAGGGAAAGAAAAGAAACTGTAATACTTGAAGAATTAACAAAATTGACTCCATTATCTTGCCCAATTAACTCTTCTTGTTCTTTAGCTGAGAACACTTCAAGGGCTTTGTCAATCGGGTTTAAGCCCCTTAGGTAGATACAAATTCCCCTTTAAAGTATTCAAAAGAAAATTAAACTCAATATGGCCTCCTGGTTATCCTGCTGGGAGAATTGGCACTCTCAGATTTCCAGTTTTCTGTCTTTTATCACGAAATGTGTTCTTCAATCTCTCAATAACATAATCTTTCATGACCAGACTGCTGTCACCTTTAACATTCTCTGTAGCCTTGCTATGGTGGCCCACTTGTACCAAAATGAGAGTCATGACATCCTAACTCTTCCTCACTTCCTGCAGACCAGTTTGTACATTATAGTCATGGAATACCATGTTGGGTCAGCATGTATGATAAGAGACTGCTGTTCTCATAGAAAGCTTACCAGGAAGCAGAACTCCAATAATGATGGTGTGTTCCTCCATGATTCCAGCAGATAAAACCAAACACTGAGGTTCTGATGCCCAAAATTTGCTTCTTATATGAGATGTCCTTTTTGTATTGATTTTTTTTAAGTTTCGTTGTTGTTGTTGTTGTTGTTGTTGTTTTCATGAACACACATCTTGTCTAAGTGACTTAGTTGTAAGGTACAAGATCATATTACTAACAAGAATTTGGTTAGTCTCTTTATCTTTTTTTGATATATCAGCACCCAAAAATATGTGGATTGGTTTATTTAGGGTTTTGTTGTTGTTGTTGTTTCCTGAATTTGTATATTCTATAAGTAGCATGTTAAAAATGGTTTAGGGTAGTTTGAATAAGAATGCCACCCCACCCCACCCCACCAGACAGTGGTGGTGCACATCTTTAATCCCAGCACTTGGAAGTTAGAGGTAGGTGGATCTCTGGGTTTGAGGCCATCCTGGTCTAAATAATAAGTTCCAGGACAGCCAGGACTATATAGAGAAATCCTGTCGAAAGAAAGAAAGAAAGAAAGAAAGAAAGAAAGAAAGGAAGGAAGGAAGGAAGGAAGGAAGGAAGGAAGGAAGGAAGGAAGGAAGGAAGGAAGGAAGGAAGGAAGGAAAGAAAGAGAAAGAAAGAAAGAAAGAAAGAAAGAAAGAAAGAAAGAAAGAAAGAAAGAAAGAAAGAAAGAGTGACCCCATAAGCGCATATATTCGAATGCTTTGTCATCAGGCAGTAACGC
Source organism: Peromyscus attwateri (assembly GCA_902168425.1). NCBI lineage: Eukaryota > Metazoa > Chordata > Mammalia > Rodentia > Cricetidae > Peromyscus > Peromyscus attwateri. The sequence continues at coordinate 2,649 of CABHPP010132634.1, read as the reverse complement.
AATTTGAGAAGAAGAATTAGAAGGTTTAGGAGATATAGCCTTGTTGGAGTAGCTGTGACCTTCCTGGAGAAAGTGTGTCCCTAGGGGGTGGGCTTTTGAGCTTTCTAAAGTTCATGCCAAGCCCAGGCATTCTCCCTCTCCTCTCTCCCTCTCTCCCTCTCTCTCTCTCTCTCTCTC
>CABHPP010132633.1:0-49180 GCA_902168425.1 Peromyscus attwateri | reverse complement strand
TTGTAAACAAGCAAGTTAAGGGCAAGATTCTTGCCAAGAGAATTAACATGCGGATTGAGCACATCAAGCACTCTAAGAGCAGAGACAGCTTCCTGAAGTGGGTAAAGGAGAACGACCAGAAGAAAAAGGAAGCTAAGGAAAGGGGCACCTGGGTTCAGCTGAAGCGCCAGCCCGTCCCACCCAGAGAAGCACACTTTGTGAGGACTAACGGGAAGGAGCCTGAGCTGCTGGAGCCCATTCCATATGAATTCATGGCCTAATGTACAAAAAGAAATAAAAGACCTGGACTGTAAAGGGCTTTTCTTACGTTGAAAAAAAAAAAAAAGGATAGGACACCTTTTGGAATGATCTTTGTAACATGCCATTTACCTACGCTCTAGACTTCTCTGGATTTTAGTATGTGTTTCTTGCTTGATATTGTTCTCATTGGTTGTAGTTCCATCTTATCTAGGTCATTAGACCTCTTTACCCCTGGACAATATTTGATAACCATTCCTTTGTATATAGTCTTGTATTAGGTTAGAACCTTCTTATTTAGACAAAAGGGGGAGATTTAGTGGGTAGCCATTCCAGCTTTGATCTGGAAATTCCAACCCCCATTGAGGCTTTGGTAACTGTCACGCCTACAAGGCAGGGCCAAGAGAGGACCCTGAAGACCCAAGATCCGGATGCACCGCCTCTCTTGGTTCCTGGACCCAGGATGCTGAAGGCAGACCCAGCAGAGTTCTCCAGAGAACACCGCCAGACTGCACTACTCCTTTCCCAGACCCTGTGACCTACCTATCCCTTCACTTGTAAGTTACGCCACTAAATAAACCTCCCTTTTAACTACGTGGAGTGGCCTTAATAATTTCACCAATAGGTGGGCTTTATAGTTTCCAAGCCAGGCCCAGTCTCTCTCATTCTACTACCTGCAGGTCAGGATGTAGCTCCAAGCTACTGCTCCAGCACCTGCCTGCATGCTGACATGCTTCCCCGCCATCATGATAATAGGCTAAGCCTCTGAAATTGTAAGAAGTCTCCAGTTAAATGTTTTCTTTTGTAAGAGTTGCCATGGTCATGGACTGAGACACATGCTCTTCAGAGAAGCGTCTTCTTGCAGTAAATAGGAATTAATACAGAGAACCACAACTAGACAGGCTGCAGAGAGTGGGGTGGCTTAGAGCACTCGATACTGATGGGGTGTCTCCATCAAACTCCTCCCCTTGAGGATCAGGGATCTGTGTGGAAGAGAAGGCAGAAAGATTGTAAGAGCCAGAGGTGGTGGAAGACTCCAAGGAAACAGACACAACAGGGCTGATGCACATGAACTCACAGAGACTGTGGCAGCACACAGAAGACCTGTACAAGTTCAAGCGAGACAAAATCCCAGCATGGAGAAAGAAAGGCAGGCAGGATGTCCCGCCCCAGCCAAGAAGCTATCCACAACTGACAGCCACTTTAAAGGGGGGAATCAGTTTCTCTCTGAAGGGTTCACAACACTGGCATATGTTTGCATATGCCCGGCGGACACTTCCGCCTAGCCAGTTCCAGGTCAAGATAGCCATTTCTGGGTCAAGGCGTCTCTCATGACCAGGATCCGTGACGTCACCTATCCACGCAAGCGCGCAGCGTGTCTACGTGTTCTACCACGTCGACCAGTACACGCCCTGCCTTTATAAACCGCCGCCATGACCCGGACCTCTCTCTCTCCGCACAAGTGTTTCTCCAAGGCCTGGTCACGTTCTATCCCTTTCCTCTCAATAAACCCTTATTAGCGGATTCTGTCGTGTTTCGTGACGTTTCCTTGCAGGGTAACAGCGCAAATAACTAACACTCTCCATTGGAGTGAAACTTACTCAAACGCTGGGAAAATGGGTTTCATATTAAACAAGAAGGGTCATCCATAGGAGAAATTCTGGTGTCTACTTACCAAAAAAAAAAAAAAAAAAGTGGAATTAGTTGAAAGAAGAAATTGAAACTAATTGGAAAAGGTTATCATAACCTTCCCTTGGTTTATTTCAAAGTTATACTTGAGCTTCATTCTTAAATACAGCATTTTCCTACTTAAATTTAAATCATTTAATAAAGAGATCCTTTCCCAAAAATAAGAGTTGAACCTTCGATTAAGAGCTTAAAGCTGTTCGCATTCTGCAACCACCCTCATACTTCTCATGAGTAGCATGCTAACACCTCAAATTCAACTCTGATGAGTAAATAAAACTATAACTAGATATAATCCTAAGTACAGAGCAACCAAAAACAATAATGGCGTAAATATATATGCACATGAAAGCCTAATGTTTATCCTCTCACTTTTCCTTACAGCATTGAGGTGAAGGGGCTTCGCTTTCCTTTGCTGACCCTACATTGTCCTTGATATGTAAGTTATATGATTAGGAACTGTCCAGAGCATAGGAAGGAGTGCTAGGGAAGGCCAATCATTTCCTAATAAAATCAGCACTATTTCTTGTAGCAGATTACTGGCTATGGCAAATGTTACTCATAAAATACCTGTCAATGGGCCAGAAAGGAAATCTAATTGTATCATAGGTAGAAGCTACATACATCTTGTTTTGTTTACAGAAACTATGTTATCTTCAGTGGAATTTTAAAGCTTCCATATAAATCAGAGCTCTGTTTGTATATGGAGTATCAGAAAATACTTAAAATAAAGCGTTTTCTCTTGTACAAACCCATAAGCAATTTTTTGTGCTCTATTAGTTTTGAAGAAAAAGGTACATATATCATCATGCTTTTTTCATTTCTAAACAGTAAATAGGGGAAAAAACTAAAATATGGTCTTCAATGGATACTCTTTACTGATATGTAGACAGACAGACAAACACACTATTTATCATGAGCATATATCTGGGAATAAACATACATCACACACACACACACACACACACACACACACACACACACACATATATATTATATATATATATATTTGCACAATAAAGAAACAAGTAAACACTGCTCATCACAAGATGGTTGAAACTTGAAATTGGTCTCTGTGTTTATCTCCTTGCTAGCCTTTTCTGTCCTTCTTAACTGTTTCTACCTTTCTTATGTCTGTCACACACATGCGTATTCTCTCACTATGCAAACCCCCTGGAGGTCTGAAGCTGTTATTTCTTTTGTACTTTATACCAAAGTGACAATTAGTGTCATTTGGATCTTGGTCAGGTTTTTCCCCTTATCCAAAAGGATCTATCCAAATCTATCTATTGCAAATACTAAAGCACTGAATATCATAATTTGAATCTCACAGAAATAAAAACTTTAATATGGCAGAGGATAACATCAAAGCCATAAAATTGTGGACCCCACAGGGTAGAAGAAATGTTTTTCAAAGGGTGTGTCTGATGAGAGACTCATACCTTCAATATATAAGGAATATTTAGAACTCAGTAACAAAAGGACAGCAAAACTGACTAAGAGTTTGAGCAGATGCTCTAAAGAAAACATTCAAATGTTGTTAAGTCTATAAAAAGATGGTCAACATTATTAGTTATCAGGGAAGCATGAGCAAATCCTAATACATCACTTTATATCCACCAGGATAGCTGTCGATAAAATATGGGAAAACTGGTACTCGTGCACAGTTGGTGGGAAGATCAAATGGTGTTGATTGTCCTGAAGTGCCTGGGAATTCCTCAGACAGCTAAAAAGGACTTATAAGGTTCAGTAATTCTACTCCCACAAATACATCCACAAAAAATAGTTCTTGTTCACATAAGCTCTTGTACATAAATGTTCATAGCAGTACTGGTCACAAAAAGTTTGAAAAATGGAAACAGTGTTGGAGAGGTGACTCAGTAGTTAGAGCACACACTGCTCTCCTAGAGAACCAAGTTCAATGTGGCACCCACATTGGTAGGCTCAAAACTACCTGTAATTCCAGCCCCAGGGGATCCAAGACACTCTTACGGACTCCGTGGGCACATACTCTAACACATGCCCAAACACACACATACATACATTTTAAAAAAGTTTTTTAAATGAACATTTTTTAAAATGAAACCAAAATATGGTGTATCTGTGCAGTGGAATATTATTTGGCAATAAAGAGGCATCGAGTACTCACACATGCTACAACCTGAGTAAATCTTGAAGACATTTTATCACAACAAGGAAGTACAAAGAACTACAGTGTCAGAAAGTGGTGATTCCTTAGGGTGGGGGATGGGTGATTAGAGTGATGCTGAAACAAGCTGAAAGAGTTCTTTCCCCACTCACCCCCATGATAGTGATACAAGTACACATTGATAAACTCAGTCTCATGAAAGCCTGCACACTTACCTATTCTTTCATAGTGGAGAAGTTATGAGTTTAGTATCCAAAGCCCTGAGCTGTGTATCTTCATTTTTAATTGTATGACTTTAAGAAATGCATTTCCCATTTCAGAGTCTTAGATAGAGTTCATAAAAACTACCTCCCAGGTACTGTGAGAGCCAAATAATGTGGCACAGCTAGAAAGCGTTGGAGGCTGTAAATGAATGCAAATGCAAGTGGTTACTGACTACAGACCCAGGACCTGGAGAAGCACGCCCCAAAGAGACTGGATCTGCAAGACCCAACTGCCCCAAGTCTAAATGCTGAGATCTGAACTTCCAGTGAAGAAATCTCACCACCAAGCAGGTGGGAGAGACACGTCACCCTGTCCACTCATTTCCTTTCCAAGACAGGAATCCGCTGGTGAAACTCAATTATCACTTCCAAGTTGCTAAGAGAATCTAGACCAGGGGTAGGAGAAGACTTGGCTCTCTTGGAAACATTAGCATGAAGACACACCCGTCCAATAACCACCTTCCTTCTCGGCTTTGCCAAGCAAACCCAATATCAACCTCTTCAACTGAAGACGGCTCACAAGCATGTGTTTACACTGCTGTTTTTCCAGGCTCCCATCGGGGCGTTTAGAACTGCCTCAGCATTGTCATCGCTTGGTATTTCACACATTGCTCTTCCCATCTCTGTGACAAAATGACCAAGGAACAAGAAGGAGAGGTCCACTTTGGGCTCAGTTTCATAGGGCACCATCCATCCTGATTGGGAGGCAGGGAGCTGAGCGATCCACCTGTGGCAGCAGGAGGGTGAGACCATGGCTTTTGCATACACCAGACCCAAACGGGAGGCAGCTGTCACATTCAATCCTCATCTTCAGGCGACCTGCTTCCTCCAGCCAGCCCCACTTCCTTACAGTTCTGTAGCCTCCCAGAACAGTGCTGCCAGTGTGGGACCACACGTTCAAGCACACTAGCCTGTGAGGAGCATTCAGACTTGAGCTGAACAAGCCGCAATCACCGGTCTCAAGTGTCTTTCATACTTACCATATTTTGCAGGCAGGTTGCTTTTCTCGTGACTGTGACCCATTCCCTACTCTCTCTAGACACTTGGATCCTACGCAACTTCTACAGAGAAATCTAAACTCGTCTCCATGGAATGGCTTCTTTTCTGGTCCAGTTGTCTTCCAGAGAGTTTATCTGTGACCACAGGCCTTCTACAAACATGAGTTATTATGATGCTTGCAAAGTCCTGCGAGGTCAGGGGCCTGGGTAGTTGACTATAGTAGCATGAATTGTCCTCCTCAGAAGCAGAACTCTAGCCTCTAACTCATCTGCTTTCCTAGCATATGCATATATCTACTTTTTTAAAAAAAATTAGCCTTGCCCTAAATAATTTCAACAGTAGAAGAATGAAAACCATCCAAGCCTCATGACCATAGCATTCATTTTTACTCTCATGGAGAGGCCTTTATTCTAGAATAAAGGAAAAAGTACTGGTTAGCAGATGTATAGAATATTCCCAGAAATACAGACATAATTAGGAATGCTCTATGGCATAACAGTAGAAAGAATATGGATTTTCGGGGGCTGGAGAGATGGCTCAGTGGTTAAGAGCACTAGCTGTTCTTCCAGGGGTCCTGAGTTCAATTCCCAGCAACCACATGGTAGCTCACAACCATCCATAATGAGATCTGGCACACATGCAGACAGAACACTGTATATATAATAAATAAATAAATCTTTTAAAAATATATGGATTTTCAGGTCAAAGAGTTTGTTCAGTGTTCTTCTAATTTGACCTCATCTGAGTAGTACATCTTGCTCTGGGTACTTAAGAACTCTGACCTGGCTGCCATGCATTACAACTGTCTTCACTAAGGTTGACCTACACATTGGCTACTTGTCTCATTGTGAGCAAACACCTACAGAAATGCCTGGAGATCGTAGGATTTGTTTCTGCTCATGGTTTCAGAGGGCACAGTCACTATGACAGGGAAGGTCTAGTAACTAGGGTAGAGTGGCTAGGCTTTGCTGGTGGGAGCCTGGAGTGCAGCTTCATGTCTCAGTGGATCAGGAAGCAGAAGTCATCAAGCCTTGTCTCTGTTAGCCTACACTGTCGCTTCCAGAAAGTTCCATAATCTCCCCCCAAACAGTGCCACCAGGTGGGGAACAAGTGTTCAAACAATTGAGCCTTTAGAGGACTTTGCCACTTAACATCTTATAATGGTGAAAAGCCATATCAAGCAACATAGCGACCAGTATGCTGTAGGCATACCACAAAGGGGACCTTCACATTCTTCAAAGAGACTTCTGTCATCCTAAGTTTAAAATCAGCATTGACCTTGGCTTGCTGTGTGACTTTCCAAAAGTATGACTTTCTAGTCATTATTTTTAAAGTGAAGGGTAAATGTCAGTTTCCATGTTTGAAAAAAAATAACAGTGTGGTTTAATTTTTTTCTCAGCACACTGAATATTTCTTCCTATGCATTTCCAAAAATGGGCTTGGTGCAATATAGAAGCTAAGTGGGGTTTATGGGGCAAGCTCTTAAGAAATTACCTTCTATGTAGGGAACACAAACAGTATCTGTACAAATCTCCTTGTCTGATCTCATGTGCTATTTCAGGAGGGTGAGAGAGGCAGAGCAGATCACAGCCTCACAGGCCTCCAACTTCAAAGCCTCTTCAATTTAAACAGCTGTTTGACTTGGAAAAACCATGGTCAGATGTCTGGGCTTTTTTAAAAAATCAAACAGCATGTAAAGCCCCAGAAACTGCATTCCCTGGGTTTTCAAACCACATCTTATCCAGAAAGGAAAGGATGAACAGTCAGGAGAGTGCTGTGTAATGAGACGTTTATAGCAAGTCAAGGTCTATGCTTTGTCAAGATGTCTCAGTGCGAATGACATTGGTGCCCCCTTTTCCCCTGAACAAACAGATGCATAAAAATGGGAACCCCCAAATGAAAGATCTGTGGTGGACCACCAAGCATCACACAGTCTTAAAGGGAGTCAGGAGCGCTCTTCCTTGTTCTTCTTCCTAAGGTCATATGCTCTGGCTCTTCTTTCTCTCAGGCTGGCCTCCAGATTTCAGGAACCTCTCCTGCCTCAGACACTCAAGGAACTTGATCTCCTTTTCTCCCATTGGTCTTTTAAACTAGTTGTTTGTGACTGTCATAACAAAATATTAATATCTGGGTGACTTAATTAAAAGAAATTTTTGCACAGTTCTGAAGGCAAGCAGCCATGATTAGTATACCAGCACAGCCTTCGGGGAAGAGTCCTCTTCCCAAAAGGCAGAAGGATTTTAAGAGCCAATGGAGATGAAAGGAGGACATCAAGAAGGCATGGTCTCCCAGACACAGCAGGAATGATGCACATATGAACTCACAGAGATGGCAGCGTGCACAGGACCTGCACTGATCTAGACCAGACCCCAGGGGTCCCAGAGCTAAGAAGGGAGTCACACACAAATCCCCATCCCTCACCCAGAAGGCATCTCCAATTGACAGCCACTAACAAAAGAAAATTTAGATTTTTCCAGCAGGGTTTCATGGAGTATACAAACCATACTTAGAGCAGGCCCATGCTCAGTTGTAGATGGCCAACAATAAAAACGAACTCCATGGTAATTTTGGAGCTTTTGTTTTGTTTTGTTTCATAATGCTTTATCTGGTTTTTTTTTTTTTTAAAGATTACCAGTCTTTTTGCTTATATACTATGGTTTCCAGTTTTGTGTTGTTATGGAATTTCTGTGTGTGTCTCCACGTCTATACGTGTTTCTTAGGCTTTTTCTTTCGCTCTCTATCTTGTGTTCATTTGTTGTCCTGTTCTAGTTTGTTGTTATTTCATCTTACGTTATTTTATTCATTTTTCTTTTTATGTTTTTGATGCCTGTTTGTTTTTTAATGAGAGTGAGAACGGATGTAGATTTGGGTGAGGGAAATGGGGGAGACCTTAGGAGGGAAGAAGATGGGAAACATAATCAGAAAACATCATGTAAAAAAATTTATTTTCAACAACAACAACAAACAGCCTTCTTCCTTTGGCTGTAGATGGTACCCGCCCCCCTGTGCATGAACAGAGAGCTGGAGGAAACAAATTCTTCCTGGTTTTTCTTCCAATGATGGTACTAATTCCACCGTGAAGATCCCAAACTCAACCCTTTATCAAAGCTTAGACCTGAATTAGAAAATCCCTATTTATGGAGCTCAATAAATGAACGTGTAAGTAAGGATGCCAATATGTTGGTAGACAGTGAGCAATCAAAGATGTCATGGGACCCTCCTCAGTGGCACTCATACTAAAACTGAAATGCTGCAAAACAGATTAGAATGGCCCCTGTGCTGGGACTACATATGAAATTGAGTTTGAAATAATATCCAGCAATATTCCCCCAATAAAGCAGGTTTGGGGGGGGGGTCCCATAAATCCCAATATTTGATTTAACAAACTCCAATTCCAAATGTTTGAGTTTTTGCCTTTTTTCCCCCAGAAAGGGGAATTCTAATTAAAAAGCACTCCAGCATGCAGCACCCCAGCCAGGGAAGCAGGTAGACTAATAGCAGATCATCACCTCTACTCCAAATCCAATTCCCTGGTGCCATCCCCAGCTGTAGCAAACCATCTGCTGCAGCCTACCACCCCCCACGCCCATCTCCAGTGATTCACATGGACCTATCTGTCCAACACCCTCCAACTCATTGCTTTATCCAGCACCTGACTCTGTGAGGCCCCATAGGGCACTTCCCAGAGCCAGGGAAGCAGGTAGCCTATTGTGGATTTTCACCTCCCCCTCTTCTCTTTCAAATCCAGTCTCCCAGTCTCACCCCAACTCTGTAGCGGATCACCTGCTGTAGCCTTTCCCTTCTCTCTGTCCCTGTCTCCAGTGGATCCCTCGGGTCTTCTCCTCCAACCTTCCTCCTCACTAATCCTGCTATCCCAGCCCACAACGCCAACAGGCATTCCCTGGGAACCCACCAGCCAAGCCTGCCAGAGAAGCCAGTAAGCCAGCTAAGCAAATAGGCAAGTTTCAGATTTTCACTCTTCTGCCTCTCCTCCAAATCTCCCAGGCTCATCCTCAGCTCTGTAGCAGACTACAGATTGTGGCCTCTCTTCACAGTCTGTCCCCACCCCAAAGAGACTAGGCAGATCCTGGTGAAACACCTTACTTCCCCCCCCCACCCCTGTCCTGTAGATACCCTCAGCTCCCCACCCCCTAGCCCATCCCCATTTCTAAGTGTCAGTTACTAATACCTAGAAATACATTTTATCTGGAAACCCCAGTGGCCACACATAACAGGATCCCAGAATTCTCTAACGGGCAACACACAGCCACCCCGCTCTTGTAAGTATCAGAGCAAGCATTAGAAACCAAGGAACAGAACAAACACCCAACAAAGACAAGACCAGACGTCAGCACCTAGAATTGCAAACTTCCCAAACCCAGAAGCCTAGATGCCACCAGAAAAACACAATCAGTAACAGCGAGGATGATAAGACAACGGAAGGAGGTCAAAGGGATACATACAAATTGGAAAGGAAGAAGTCAAAGTAACTTTATTTGCAGATGATACGATAGTACACATAAGCGACCCCAAAATTTCTACCAGGGAACTCCTACAGCTGATAAACATTTTCAGCAAAGTAGTTAGTACAAAATTAACTTTAAAAAAAATCAGGCCGGGCGGTGGTGGCGCACGCCTTTAATCCCAGCACTCGGGAGGCAGAGCCAGGTGGATCTCTGTGAGTTCGAGGCCAGCCTGGGCTACCAAGTGAGTTCCAGGAAAGGCGCAAAGCTACACAGAGAAACCCTGTCTCGAAAAAAAAAAAACAAAAAAACAAAAAAAAAAAACAATAAAAAAAATCAGTAGCCTTCGTATGTACAAATGACAAACAGACCGAGAAAGAAATCAGGAAGGCAACACCTTTCACAATGGCCTCTGATAATATAAAATATCTTGGGATAACTCTAACCAAGCAGGTGAAAGACTTGTATAACTAAAACCTTCAAGTCTTTGAATAAATTGAAGAAGATACCAGAAGATGGAAAGATCTCCCATGTTCATGAATCAGTAGGATCAATACACTAAAAATGGCCATCCTACTAAAAGCCATCTACAAACTCAATGCACTCACCATCAAAATTCCAACACAATTAATCACAAATCTTGAAATGATGATTTTTAGCTTTATATGGAGACATAAAACCCCATAATTTCAAAAACAATCCTGAATAATAAAGGAGTTGCTGGAGCTATCATCATCCCTGACTACAACTTGTACTACGGAGCTGTGGTAATAAACACAGCATGGTATTAGCACAAAAACAGATATATTGATGAACAGAATCAAACTGAAGACCTCAACACAAATCCACATACCTATGGACACCTGATTTTTTATAAAGGAACCAGAAATACACACTGGAAAAAGACAGCGTCTTCAACAAATGGTGCTCATCAAACTGAATGTCTGCATGTCGAAGTATCCAAATAGATTCATACTTATCACCTTGCACAAAATTCAAGTCCAAGTGGATCAAAGACCCCAACATAAAGTCAGATACATTGAACCTGATAGAAGAAAAAGTGGGGAACAAACAGCCTTGAACACGTTGCCACAGAAAAAGACTTTGTCACCAGAACACAGATAGCACAGGCATTAAGATCAACAATTAATAAATGGATCTCATGAAACTGAAAAACTTCTGCACAGCAAAGGACATCATCATTCAGACAAAGCAGCAGCCTATGGAATGGGAAAAGATTTTTACTAACTCTATATTCACTAGAAGGCTAATATCTAAAATATATAAAGAACAAAAAAATGGTTATCAAGAAAAATAACTCAATTAAAAATGGGGTACAGATCTAAACAGAGTTCTCAAAAGAGGAAATTCAAATTACTAAAAAACCCTTAAGGAAATGTTTGACATTCTTAGTCATCAGGGAAATACAAATCAAAACTACTTTGAGATTTCATCTTACACCAGTCAGAATGGCTAAGATCAATAAAACAAGAGACAACTCATATTGGTGAGGATGTGGACTAAGGAGAACGCTCTTCCACTACCAGTGGGAGTGAAAACTTATACAGCCACTATGGAAATCAGTGTGGCAGTTCCTCAGGAAGATGGGAATCAAACTACCTCAAGTTCCAGCTACACTACTCTTGGACATATACCCAAAGGATGCTCCATCCTACCACAAAGACTCTTGCTCAACCATGTTCAATGCTGCTGTATTCATAACAGTCAGAAATTGGAAACAACTTGGATATCCCTCACAGAAGAACATGAATAAAGAAGATGTGATGCAGCGAGCCGGAGAGGTTGCTCAGAGGTTAGGCGCCCAGCCTGTGGTCACAGAGGTGGTGAGTTCGGTTCCCATGAGTGCCTGATGAATGGATGACGTAATGAATCAATCGCTGACAGATCAATCAATCAATCGATCGATCAATATCAGAAAAAAAAGATGTGATGCATTTACACAATGGAATATTACACACCTGTTTAAAAAAATGAAATAATGACATTCACAGGTAAATGGATGGAACAAAAAAAAATCATCCTGAGTGAGGTAACCAAGACCCAGATAGAAAACTATGGTATGTAATAACTTATATGTGGATGTTGGCTATTTAGTCAATGATAACCAAACTACAATCCCTAGAACCACATAGGTTAGGTATAGGGTAAGAGGTGGGGAGGGGGAGGACAGACAGATCTCCCTAGTAAAGGGAAATACTCTCTCTATAGATAGATAGATAGATAGATAGATAGATAGATAGATAGATAGATAGATAGGCTGGGCAGTGGTAGCACACACCTTTAATTCCAGCACTTGAGAGGCAGAGATAGGTGCATTTTTTTAGTTGAAGATCAGCCTGGTCTACAAAGGGAGTTCCAGGACAACCAGGGCTACACTGAGAAACCATCTCTCAAAAAAACAAAACAAAATAAAAAGAATATATAGTTATGGATAGATGGGGGTGGGGAGGCTGGAAAAGGAGAATCAAGCAGCAGGGAGGGAGGGGGAGAAAAAAAGAAAGCTCCATGCAAACAAGAATGCAGACAAGAGATTATTTGTATAATTAAAATATCCAAAGTCACATGTTAAGAAAGTCTGATATAACCAGCCTCACTGTAATAACAAAACATTATAAAACAGGATTATAATTATTGTATTTCTATATTGGTATTTTTGTTGTATAGTAGAAGCTTTCATAATGTTTAGCTGTTAATGGGAAAGAAGACAAGTAAAAGTGAGATTTGACATGGAAAAATGAAGAATAATCAAGAAAAAAAGAAAGAAAAGTAAAAGAATTAATTTTAAAAGCCAGTGCAGTGCAAAGGAATATGCCATAGTTAAATTGAATAATAATGGAGAAAGTACTAATAAAGAAAACAAATTTTAAGATGGAGGATGGATATATATATACATATATATATAGATATAGATATATATCAGTGATAAGTTAATAACTGACATTTATTAGTCATTCATCATGCACCTCATGCAACACTAAGTACTTAGTGTGGTCTAACTTATTTCATCCTGATAGTGACTCTTGACTGTTAGTATTCTATTTTTCAAATGTGAAACTTGGGCACAGAGTTAGACATAAAATGCTGCAAAGGTTGTGCAAGGTGTCTTGATATAAGGGGAGGCGCTTGGACCTGCTTCAGCTGAATGTACCAGGCTTTGCTGACTCCATATGGGAGGCCTTATCTTTTCAAAGGAGGGAACTGGGGGTGGGCTGAAGGGGGAGCAGGAGAAGGGAAGGGGGGGTCTGTGGTTGGCATGTAAAATTAATAATAAATTTCATAATAAAGAAAAAATGCTGGAAAGGAAAAAATGGTTTAAACCAAAGAGACTCTGAAAATCAAGTTCTATTGGCCAGACTTTGTCTTTCTGAATAGGTCCCGGCACAGACTTGCTCAGTGCTTCTGATTCCCACCCTGGGGGCTGACTAAACACCAGAGACATTAGAACTCTCCAGGATTGCTCTGGCTAGAAGCCATGGCACTTTAGTAGGGACATTTCAAGGTGCTGTCCAGAACCAGGCTCCAAAGGCAGATGGTCTGATTCAGTCCAACAACTTCTGTTTCTCAGTTTGTGAACTTCAGGATTTCACTGAAGATGCCCTATGCATTCATATCCTCCATTTGTCTGTACAAATGCTGTATGGATTAAGTAAGTCACACTTTTAACACATTAACCTCAGCAAACAGCAACTAAATGTTGTGGGCTGTTCTGTAAGAATTTCCCAGAGCTCTGCTTGGATCCCACCCACTGTTAGTTCAACTCTCATTTGTAGTATTTCCACTCTTTCCGAAACTGTAACTTCTCTGATACTCCTGGGACCTGTTCCCATTGTACTAATGGTACAGACAGATGATGTAACTCTTCTGGAGTGACTTCTGACTTTTCTGTCCACTGAGAAAGGACTTCTGAAGATAACATACTGACCACTTCTACAGGCCAAGAGTTAGATGTTCAGACCGTAAGAGAGAGCATCAGGGCAGATAGTTTATGAAAATGCTTAAAGAAAGCAGTGGACACACTGAGGTCAAAGTCATGAGTGTACTGCTATGCTCTTGTGAATTTGACAAAACAATTGTGACCTCTTTTCCTTCATTTTCTACTTTATTGCAAAATACAATGCATTGTGTACTTAAGGCAACTCTGCTGACTTATTCAGTAATGTTTCCTTGCTTTTATTTATAATTGATACCTAAATATTGATCTCTAAGTACTTCCATCTGCGCTTGAATCTTACATGGATATGATAGATTATCTAACTTCATCTTAATTTATTCTTTTAACTTTGGTACCTGTCAATTCTAGTCCACATTCAGTCATTTTTATTATTTCGCTCTATGAATGATACAATATCTTTTTCCATTCCACTTTTGATAATTTTTTTTGTTCCAGGATTGCCCTTTTTAAATAATGCTTCTGGGGCTGGAGAGATAGTTAAAAAAGTTAAAAAGCAGTTAAAAAGTATTGGCTGTTCTTCCAAAGGACCAGGTTCAATTCCCAGTACCCACAGAGTGGCTCACAATTATCTGAATTCCAGTGATAGGGAATCTGATGCCCTCTTCTGGCCTCTTCAGGCACAGGCACAAAGCATGCACATGTTACACAGACAAACAGTCAGTCATACATAAAACAAAACAAAATTTCAAGCCATGTTGAACATGCCTTTAACAGAAGCACTTGGGAGGCAGAGGCAAGTATATCTCTGTGAGACTGAGGCTAACCTGATCTACATAGAGAGATCTATCTCCAAATAACAAAATTAAATAAAGTCTCTCTGAAAGTAATTGCATGTGTATTTGGGTAAAAAAAAAAAAAAGAACCAAATAGACCTTCTAAAATTGAAAAAAGCTCACACATGTCCTAAACATGGTTTAGTTACAAATGGGCACAATAAGAAATGATACCCATTAACGAAAAGACAGCTAAGTGGAAGGGATCCAGCTGAAGCAGAGAGAGTGAGAGAGAGAAGACTGGGAAGTCACACAAATGAACAAGTCAGCAGAGCTCCAGTGCTGATTTCTTCCCCCTCACTTAACCCTAGCTAGGGATTCAGATCAGGACAATCAGTGCCAACCTTGGAGTTGGGGCTTAGACCACATGAAAGAGATAATGCCTTCTCTCTTTGCCTGGACCCATGGAGAAAGGTTAACCTGGAGCTCCCAGGTCAAGCAGCACCAGGGAAGAGATTAACAGAGTCTTGAGTCTCTGCAAAAATACAACAATAGCCCTGTCCTGGATTGCTCAATTGTTTGAATAAATATTTCCCTTCTAGCTTTAGAGATTCTCAAAGTAGCTGTTTTGCTTTCTCACTTGCAGTGGGAACCCTATCTATAAATACTTCTTTACTCTTACTCCTTTCCCAAATGCCTTAATCCATGCCTTCCAAAAGAAAAAAAGTCTATCTCAACATCTGTGTGTGTGTGTATGTGTGTGTGTGTGTGTGTGTGTGTGTGTGTGAGAGAGAGAGAGAGAGAGAGAGAGAGAGAGACAGAGAGAGAGAGAGAGAGAGAGAGAGAGAGAGAGAGAGAGAGAGATCTTCATTTGGGGGTCTTTCCCCAGAAAAGCCTACAGTATGGAACTGGGATCCTGGCTGGGAGCTCACAGGACATCTGGGTTGCACTCCTCTACAGCAGATCCCAACTGACCCATATTCATTTAGCAAGCCTCTGCATTCCTCTGTCCTTGGCTCATTTCATGGACTCCTAAGTTTAATATATGGTTTTAATTAACACTAAAAGCTCAACTCTTGGAGAACAATGACCTTCTCTGAGTGGAAGGGTTCGTGATTCCTTGAGGAATGGTATCACATTCAAAGGGAAGAAGAGTCCTGCTCATTTCAACACTTGTGCTTTTGAGTTGAGAAAGAAGCTAATGTTCAGTGCTGCCATCTGGAAGGGCAGAACATCTACTTACTCACCTCTCTGTAACTTGCCAGATGGAGCTTCTCGGCATCTCCTTCTAAGCATCTTCCCTGCCTTGCCTCTTCACATGTGGTCTTCTAGGCCCACAGTTCCGAGCTGGGCAGTGTTTATTGAATACTGGTCATTACACACAAGGAAACTGCCTTCATTCAAAGCTCTTTCCTCAAGTTAAGTAGTATTCCTAATCCTGTCTTCTTCATGGGATTATAATTTTTAAAAGTGGAGGTATGGCTTTTTATTCTTTACTCCATTTTATTCTTTGTTTCCCACCCCCCAACCTCATAATCCACACATACATAAATGTAAAGTCTAACAGGCAGGCTGTAAGGCTGTCCCAACAGTATGTTTTATTTTGCTTTTATAATGTGTCTTTAAATAATGCCTTTGCCACGTGCCATTAATACTGAGGGATGTTACATGATAGCTCTCATTTCAAGATTCTCTTGAGAAATCAGGTTATCTATCACTCATGGCAACAGTTAGCTAAAGCAAGGTAATCATGGTTGCTTTCCTTAAGCCTGGGCCTCCTCACTCGTTTACTGATTTCCCCTCACACTTTGAGTTCCAGGAAGATAGCACCATACAGAGTACAAATAGCCTCCAACTGGGTGGAAGAGCCTTCAACAGCCTATGGCATCTTGCTGTATTGTCTTAAGCACAGCCAGAAGTATTTCAAAGTGCCAGACTTAAAGGGGTCTAGAACCCCTAAACTGTGGACTATGGATGAGCATACAGCAGTAGATGCCACCAGGTGAAGAGAGGAAGGCAGAGTCAGGAACCCCTGTACCTCAGCACTCAAAGAAATGGGATCATGGAGGACAAGGAGCTGTATTATCAAGGTTGTAGCTTAACTCTCCTTGGGAGCTGGTTATGTGGAGTGAGGGGCACCCTCTCCACATTACCAAGGTTGTTCATTAGTTCCCCAGGAAATCAGGATGGTCTTTTACATATTTTTGATGGAAGCCTAATAAAATAATTTTCCTCTGCATTTTGTCATAGGCCGCGCTATTTTCTTTGGTGGTTTTTACTCTCAAAAACATTTGCATAATCTCCTGATACTGATTACTAGACTATTTTTTTAAAGTGTATAGCCATATACTTAAGAATGACCTTGGAAGGTTGTTTTTGTTTATTACCGATATTAACAAATGACTAATAAAGTACCCACTAGCATTCCTAGGGGGACACTTAAGATCCAAACTACAGCTATACTTAAAGTGGGAAAATTGGGGTTTCATCTTATATCTGAGCATTCCTGAAGGTTCGTGGTGGGGGTCCTCCTTTAATGTATGCCCCCCACCCTGCTTTTCTAAGGCAGAGCAAATGTGGATTTGCATGCCACCTCAGAACATCCCATTTCATCATGAATGCCTCTCCAGCCGTTCTACAACCAGGAACATTTTGTGGAACTCCAAAAATCACCTGCTCATTGCACGGGGAAGAAAGGGCTAAATAATTCATCCTGAACTTGAATATCTCCTGCACCACAAAGCAAGGTGAAAGAGATGTGGAAGGTGTGGTTTAGGGTATAATCCTCAAGTCACCATGGATATGCATCTATTATGTGGACACGTCTCATAGGCAACGGTACCTGGTCTTTATCTGTTGTACTTTCACTTCTCTGGCGTGCTTCATTTCCCTACAAATGTTCACGTGGGGAACTTATTTCAGGAGGAATATGTGTTCGTTGAGTTTCTCTAGAAGCAGGCCCTGAGATGACTACTGAATGAATGCAGTTAATTCCATAAGTTCGGGGGTGATTGAGACAGAGAAGGACAGCCAGTAGGATGTTGTCTCTGTGGGGAACTAGAACTTCCTCTGAGAGGGAAGCTCTGGAAACGGCATGAAGTGCACATCAGAGCTATTCTGTCACCATGCACCCTCTTGAAATGTAAGGTTGCTCCAGGAAGGAGGTATTTAATTTCTTCATAGTTCTTTAGCCAAGATGGCTTCCAGCAGCCCAAAGAGCAGGTGCTGTCCATTAATCGGAACCAAATGAAGGAAGATGGTTCTAGATTTTAAAGACAATAGAACAGACCTGCAATACATCATATCTCACATCGTGCTCTAGCTTCACATAGACTTTCAAACTGGCTCTTTCCAATCCCTTTGTGTTGTTGTCTTAGATCATAGATAGAACCTCCTTTCTCTTGGAGGTGAAGGCTGACTGAGAAACTCGTTCCCTTTTATCTCTCATTGACAAAAACAGCTTCTTATTGACAGAGGAATTGACTTGTGTAACATCTGAGATGTGGTATCCAGATGTGAGCCTTCCAGGGATGAGCTGTCTGCATCCAGAGCACACCACACCACTGTAAGAGAACAAAGATGCAAAAACTGGGTGGGGGTGGGCATCTTTGCTTCCGTGAAGGACTGTGGCTTTGTGAACTGTTTTGATGTCAACTCTCCTGGCTTATTGCATGATATTTTAGTTTTCAAGCAAGGGAAACATCTGGGCAATTTCTTTGTGCTGGCTGCTCTCTTAAGTAGTGTTTGGAATTGTTGTTTGGAAGAGGCCAATATTCAACCTTGCCAGTGATAACACATGCTCTGGCTCTGTTTCCTGATGTTCTCAACATTGCCTCAACAAGTGTCCAAGCCAGTCCTGTGCTGCCCAGATGTCCCTTGGCTACTAGCTTCCATATTTACTCTCATCAGAAGGCAAGGGGAATGCAAGACAGCTAATGTACTTGGATGACAGTGTTCTGTGTCTAATCATTACTCAAGGAGGACAGGGCCATTGGGGGGAGTTAGTCCAGTTATTTTTCTTTGATCTGTAAATCTATCCTGCTTACTAAGTGCATATCATTTTCCTCTCCAACTGAGACCTATTTTCTTTTTCCCCCCTTAGGTTGGTGCTATTTAAGGCCATGATGTAGGGATTTGTAGTTGGAAAGATCCTCGAGACACAACAGCAGGCAGGGGATAAGATTCCTTGTGCAGGCTTCACACTGGCCATTCTGTGTTTGCCTCTTAATTTGCTTCTCTATGTATCTGTCCTTCCTTGTTTTATCTCAGTTGCCTTGCCCAATGAATTAAAGCCCTTTAGGGTCACATAGGCACTCAACAGGTCAAAGATGCTTTGGAGTATATTTTCATGGACAAAGATTATTATATTACATTTTATTATTACAAACAGAAGAGAGAAACTAGACTGTGGTGTTAAATCGTATTACTCTAAATCAGAATGCGGAAACTAGATTGTATTGAATTTTATTACTCTAAATCAGAAGATAGAAAGTAGAAACTCATTATTATGTCAAATTTAGTATATATATAAATTTAAATCTATAGACATAGATCAATGTAAAAATATTCAAAATTTTAATATATAACCAGGCTGTACAATAGAGATATGTATGCTTTGTTTGATTCTGAAAAATCTGAAATATCTACTAGGTATATAGAAAATCTTTATTAATATTAAATATACTGAGTTTGGGGGTATATGTGTGTGTATGCATACCTTCATGTGTGAGGCACAGTGTGCATGAATTTGTGTGTGCATGCATATAAAACCACAGGTCAACCTCAAATGTCATTTTTCACAAGCAATCCATCTTTTTTGATACGGGCTCTGCCACTGGTACCTGAGACTTGCCAACCAGCTAGCTGGCCAGTGAGTGTTGGGGATCTTCATCTCACTACCTCCTTAGCCCTAGGATACAAGCACCTACCTCTCACCTAGCTTTTTCGGTGGGTACTAGGGATCAAACTCGGGTCTTTCACAACAAATACTTTACCAAATAAGCTATCTCCTCAGCCCCTAAACTAATTTTTAAAGACAGTATTCAGATAAAGTTACACTTCATTCATTCCCCATAAAAATGTTAAACATTTGACCTGTTTTTAAAATGTCATATCTCATTTGCCAGTATAGATTTTTCTCTCCTACTTCTTTGAAAAAGTTAAAGATTCAGCTTCACTGGGCCCTCATTATGCCCAGTGACCATGCACTATAGCAAGAAAGCCCTGCTCCTGCAGAAGTGAGAAAGCCTGCCCAGTTTGCCACAGACCTTGCCACTTGCTGTTGGCTTTTCTCTGTGGAGACCCAATGCCTGTTACCAATGTTTCTGAGAACACATACTGCCCTAAGTATCTGTGGAATTTGAGACTATAGTTCTAGAGAAATGGCAAGTTAATTCACTTACCATTGTTCATTGAGTACTTACCATATTCATGAATGAGCATGAGCTAATAGGTAAAGGAAAGGTTGTTCCTATCTTAGTCTTTGTAGATGAAAGACATTCAGTTGTAGGAATAGGAGAATGTTGGGCTTCAGTACCTTTGCATACTCTACTGGCATATGACTTGGGCCAGAGTCAACAGCACCAGGAGTTCAGAGTTGGGGTGATCAAAATGACAAAAGACTGAGTTCATTGACAAAGACTCTAGAACTTTCCTCTTCTGGGTCACAAAAGGCTTATAAGGAGTAAGGGGCCTACTGACTCTTGTTTTACAAAACGCAGGCACCTGAGGTATCAGTGGATCATTTGGTGCCACATGTTAAGAAACTGGAGTTTCTCCCCCATGCTCTTCAAGTGGCCTTTTGTTATTAATACTGTTCAATTAATACTGACTCTTTGGCTCAGTTTAGCTTTGTATAAATAAATATCACTGATATATGAAACATCTTGATCTTTCCAGAAGGTCCTTGCTTTGAAATATTTTTCTTGTGCTTGGAAAAGACCCCAGGAGTGTACCATAATCAGAGAAATCCATTGATCAGGGCTTCTACCTGGCCCAGATGAATTTAGAGTGCCAATGGCCAACTGAGACAACACCCATCCCAGATTCCTGCCTCCCTCCAGAGTCAACCATGCCAAGGAGAAATAGGAATTCAATTCATAAGGCCTTCAGAGTAGAAACCTTAACTGTGAGCCAGAAAAAAAGGCACTCAATATACCATCTATGATGTTGAAGGAAAAACACAACTTCTAGAGTGAAAATATGTTTATTCTTCTGCTTCTCCAGCAGCAGATTCATTCCTTACCCCAGCCTATAAAGCCTGACTTGATGAGCCGATTTTCTTCCTGTGGGCTCTGGCTCTGCTCTGCGAGTGCTAAGAGCCTTTTGCACTAGCCTGGAATGCTGTGATCAGCACACAGATGGCTGACAGTCACCCTGCAATCTCAGCTCTAATAACCTCCTCAAAGACGTCTTCCTTGACCACCCATCTCAAAGCACCCCGACCCCCATCTTTATCTGCAAGTTAACATTATCAGAAGTTATCTTGTTTATTCTCTCATATGTTATCCACTTTCTCTACTTGGTAATGTGTTTCACTAGAGCCAGGTCCTGACGTCTATGCATCCTTGTGTTCCAAATACATGGCACAGGGTAAGTCCTCAGTAGCAAGTTGTTGGATAAAGGAATAAATAAGAGATGCGTATAGCCTTGCATGTTTAGAAGCAGGTTTTAAAAATCAGGAGGCAATCCTCCAGCCATCTGCTCTATCACCTTCTGTGTGGATACAGCTTCCATCTCAGCCAAGCACTTTAAAGGGACAGGCAGATACAGGAACCAGCTGCTATTGTTCCTTTGAGCCTCGCCATACACCTCTACACCATGCTCTCATCCTGCCTTTTGTGTGTGAGGAGCTCGGAGGACATAGCCCAGCAGCTGGAACAGCCTTTGTCCTGTCTACAGGGGTCAGTTTGTTCCAGCCCTGGGGGAGGAACAGCATGTTAGCCACAGCACATAATCAGTGCCCACTTCCTCCACTTCCTCCAGCTGGGCCCATTTATTCCTTGTCCCTGTCTCTCACTTGGGAGCCTGACTCTAGGAATTAAAAAGCTTTGAAGGCAAGGTTTATCCCCAACAGTGAGCTCTATGGACATACTTACATTTACTGAGGGGCTGAACAGCTGAGGCCAAGTTCCTCAGATACCCCGTCTCGTTGAAACCTCACACCTTCTCAATGGCAGTGATCACTGTCCACATATCTCAACTCGGAAACCAAAGCTCAGAAATTTAACCCTTCCTGGTGCCACAGCGCAGTGTAGCCCAGAAGTGACATATAAGTCTAGGTCAATCTGGTTCTAAATGCTTTCAGGCTTCATTACCACCAAATGAGTAGATCTATATACCCAACTTTATTTTGGTCTTTGGCACTGGCTCTCACTTTGACTGAGTAACTGGTTCCTATTCTCTTTCATTATTGCATGGAAGATAAATATCTAAGTATATTAATCTAATTTTCTATAGACAGCTACCATGAAATCCAAGGAAATGAGGTGTTCTCTGTGAATGTTTAAGTTTTGTCAAGAGAATTGAGAAAATACATTTTTGCCTGTCTGCTTTGTAAAGCTCTCTCCTTGTCTGCCCCAGACACCCCCACCCCATTCTCCAGCCAGACAAAAGCTCTATAAAGCAAGAAGCGGCGTCTAGCTGGTCCACACTGTCTATCCCGTGCTGACCCCTAGTGGTGAAAGTAAACTAAGCTTCCCCACACATACATTCCAAAACTAGATGTTGACTGGGTCCAGAAACACTAATTGGATACTTTAAAATAATTAACCTGCACTTACTGAATGATAAATTCTCTCTGACCAACAACGCAGGACTGGAATGTGAATTCAAAACTACTGTGAGACATTTCCAAATGAAACAGGCTTCATTCCACCTGTGGAAGGTGCGAAGAAAGGTCAAGACCATGGCACGTGATATGTGAGCCACAGGCAGCGGCCACAGGCAGAGCCTACTGCTTCCTGTGTCAGAGAGAGTGAAAAATCAGCCAGCACTGTTGCTGCTGCACTGAGCTATAACGTGCACCACAGTCCCTCCTTAGGAGTCCTAGCCTTTCTCGTTTGTTTTAATTCAAAGGAGAAGGTAGGGACTTCAGAGGGAAAAGGGAGAGGCCAGCCATGACTCTCCAGAGAGTGTCTTGGCTAGAAGTACAGGTCAGAGTTGTGAGGAGTCACTTGTTTATTGTGGCTCATTTTGGAGCTTGTTTATGAGAAAGTACAAGCTCAAAAGTCCTATCAATGTGGGCTTCTGGGATTGGCCATGCTGCCTAAATCAACCTGCCCTTCAGCTTTCCTTCGATGAGTCAACATTGTTCTAAGAACTCACAGAAGTGACCAAATCAGCCTCATGCCTTGGGCCAGACCATAGAGCTTGCAAAACATCGGACAAGGGTGACTTTCACTTTGATTTGCTTGCAAAGTCACAATCAATGTAAAGGTTATAGATAAGGCAAGGGGTGCAAAGGTAGATACTGGCTGCTGAAGCCTCACATGTCCATCCCCAGAGTGCATCCAACTCAGCAGCTGGTTCAACCCACATGGGTGATATTCCACCCAGGAAGAATGAGCCAGGCTCAGACGGCAAGGAGCTCTGTAGACTACCTGGAAATCTTGAATTGGAGTAAAATAAAATGGCTGAGGGAGAATCTGAGGCTGTTTCTCTCAGAGAGGTTCAAATGCACTTCTGCTGAAGGGGATTTATGTGAAGGAGGCAGTGGACGGATGGCAGATGGCCCTAGGGGAACAAGAGTTATGACATATTTTCTAATCTAAAATATCCCTGAATCTACAGATGGACTCAGCTTCTTTTGCTGCTCAAGGTGGTCATATGGCATAATTCCAGGCAACGAAAAATGGAAATCCCTGGTGAGAGTTTTCTCAGCTAAAAAGGTAGTGTATCCTTAAGAAGATGGGACAGTCTTTGACTTTCTTTCACCTTTTTTCCCCATAGCTGGAACACAGACTGGGAGCCCGGAGGTGCTGCATCCATATCATGACTGTAGGCAGGACGCTTGGAAATGACAGCTTAAATGCTAAAGATGGCGGCAGCAGTGAGTGTCACAGTGCATTGCTGAGCCATGAGAGCAGCCTTGCATTGGTTATCCATCCCTACAACCTTTATGAGATGAGCCCTAATGTTTAAGCCATTCTTGTACAAATTATCTTAGCCTATGCTGCAATAACAAATGACTATAGACCAAGTAGCTTAAACAACAGAACTTCATTCCTCTCTGTGAAGGCTAGATGTTTAAGTTGGAGCTGGCAGACTGTTCCTGGTGAAGCCTTCCTTCCTGACCTGAAGACAGCTGTCTTCTCACAGTAAGGATGGCCTATCCTGAATGCATGTACCTGTAAAACAGGTCTCTTGTGTCTACAAAGACAGGTTCAGTAATGCGGAATGGCACTTTCATGGGCTTAGTTTCTCCCAAAATGTTCCATCTTCAAATAGCATCACACTGGGGACAGGTCTTTGAGGGATGGACAGATGTTCACAAGAATAATACATACACAGCTACAAATCAGTGAGTCTGAGTTCATTCAGCAGTTAAGAGCACTTGTTGCTCTTGCAGAGAACCTGGGTTCAATTCCCAGCACCTATGTAGTGGATCACAAGTATTTAAAGCTCTAGTCCCCGGGGAATCCGATGTCCTCTTCTGACCTCTGAGGGCACCTTCCTGGTGCACACACAAACATATACATAAAACATGTGCATAAAATAAAACATAAATAAACCTTATTTTAAAAAAGAATTTTTCTCTAGCCATATTGTGTATGTACATGGTATGCTTAGAGCTGTCCTATAAGCCGTACCATAGAGAGCAGGTACATTGGGAAGGCTCTTCTTGTCAAGAATCAAAGGTTAGCACTTGACCTAGTTGAAATTTTACCAAGATTTATCTTACTAGCCTAAGCCATCATTGAGAAACAGAAAGTAGTTCAATTTTTTTAAGGGACTCATAATTATTTGAGTCATAACTTTGACTCTTTGATGAATTCAGATTGTGAACAATCAAAAACTAATTTCTATGGGGCTATCAACATTAGCAATGTATCTCACATTTTAAAAAATGCACTCATATCTGTAGATAATTTAAATGGCCTCACTTCATTTTAGTACCAAGACTGCTTCCAACGGCACTCTGTTCTCACAGCATCATCCAAGGAATGGCAAAGAGGAGGCCATTGTGAAACCATCAGTCTACCCCTACCAATAGCACCTCGTCTCAAGTATGAACATAAACTGTTAAAGAGATGGATTCAAGACGAACCCTTGAGAGAGCAACACCACAGTAGAGTACAGGATGACTGTATTAATTCAGCAAGAAAGTGTCTGGGTGACATTGAAAACAAGCTACTCCCATTAGAAGGCACGCATAAGTATATGATTCATAATCACAACCACGGGCCACAGCTACATCTTCCATCATCTTGTGTTTTTGTTTTTCTGTTACATAAGTATTTCTATTAAATAAAGCCCAAAAAGCCCCTATAAGAATGTTTTAAGACATTTCACTGGGCTCCTGCAATTATTTCATTCATAACAGTTGTAAAAAGCACTATACAGTCCTCCATCACATCCACAAAAATCACATGGAACTCACTGGGCTCAAAATCAAAGGTTTTATGTTCCATGGGAAGTAGGTTCCTTAGTCTATAAGCTAACACCTTCTGCCCATCCACTTGAGACCCTGATGAAGTTTGAATCCAGGATAAAGGTGATGCTTAGCTGTTGAGGGAGAATATGCAATGTCAGCATCAGAAACTACATCCAAGCAGAGGGAGAGGCTGCCTAATACTGAGACTTAGAAACCTTGTTTTCTTTCTCAAAAGGTCTTTCTTTTTCATTTAAGTTTTTGTGACAGGGTTTCTCTGTGTGGCCCTGGCTGTCCTGGATCTCACTCTGTAAATCAGGCTTGTCTCAAATTCATGTAGATCTGCCTGCCTTTGCCTCCTGAGTACTGGGACTAAAGGCATGTGCCATGTGAAAACATGCATTTCTTATCATGATGTACTGGAGAAATGATTGAGTCAAAATGTGTCACACAGGTAGGCTGAATGCCTATGTCCATTTGTAGTCTATGCTTGGGGAACACAGGATAAACAACCCATGCTTTGGACAAGACCAGTGAGCCTTGAGGCTTACAGAGTTTGGTGGGATGAGTGTGACGGGTTTTTGGTGGCGCTCTTACCCTGCGAGGAAAAGTCACCAAACATGACAGAATCCACTAACGAGAGTTTTATTGAGACAAGGAGAAAGGGATAGATGTGATCAGGCCTGCTGAAAGGACACATGTGGAAGAAGGGAGTGGGGGAGGGGAGGACACATGGGACCTGCCTTTTTAAACCCCACCCCCACCCCCCACCCCCCACCCCCGCACATGTGCACATAGGCCCACATGGCTACTCCACCCATGTGCATAGATCACAAGGTCACACTGCACAATTATGTGACCACGCAGTGCATGGGTTACTTAGGACGCATGACCCAGAAATTAAGTGTCCAGACAGGGCATGCGTGACCGCGGGGTGGTGGCTGGAATTCCTATCAGAGTGGTCATGTCCTCCCTCTTGCCTCCCCTCATACCTTCTCTGAAGCATCAGGAATTAGGTCAAGTCCCTACTCCAGTCTCCTACAACTGTTTATTCCATGGTCACAAGTGAAACTTTGTTACAAATACACAATATCTCTCAGCCCATTTATTCTGTCTCAAAGGAATTTCAGATTCACAACTAAGAATAAAAAACAATCTATGAAGCACATTTTTCTATATGTATGTCTGTTTTAACAAAAATATTATAAGAGAAATACATGAAGTCAAAGCTGTAGGTATTTGAGAAATTCACTTCTGTTAAAAATATCATCTTCGTCTATCCAAATCTTTTCTAATTAAGTCAGATTCATTGGGGTTCGTGTAGGCCCGGTGTACAGTTTCAGTGTGTTTTCTTCACCTGCACTGAGGATGGCCACACTGAGGAAGTGTTGAGGTTATATTTTTTTAATCCATGCCTGGGAACCACATTGTACTAAATACTCTAGAGAAATAAATCTATAATTTATTCCTGTACAGATACCACCTGCAAAATGGAAACCACCACAGCCCCACAGCCCCATCCATAGCTCCTTCCTGAGTTTTGGCACAGTCAAGGGCTTGGGGGACCAAGGAACCCTGATTTGTGGCATATAAACGTGTGACCTAATCACAGTAACCTAAGGAACTCCTAAAACATGTAAAGATCAAAAGTGTTATAAGGTCTCCCAGTTACACTTCACATGAAGTAATATATTTGTGAGTCCCAAAGTACAGCTTCAGACATCAGTCCTGTGCCCTGTTTACCCTTACATAGGCATCATATCTGTGCTTGAATGTGACTGTAAATATTTGTTCATATGCAGGCAAGACATGGGTTGCTATAATGGCATGAGAGATGTGTGCTTAAGTAATTGTTAGAGATGTATGTTTAAGTAATTGTTAGCCGGAAGCTCTGGGACCATATGAAACTAGTCTAGCCATGGACTAGCCAATATTTCTCAGTCTATACCACCACCCTCAGATCAAGTCAACAAGAGCCTGTGCCATTGAAGGCATGGCATCTTCACCAAGAACAAGCTCCCTAAATTATTTTTATTGATACCATGGTTTATGAGTAACGAGGTGTGATCATTTCTTCACTCATTCTTTCATTTGTGCATTCATTTGTTCAGCAGACATTTATTTAGCTTCTGTTAAATACTGGAGAGTACAAAACAGATTAACATTATAGTCCCTGTCTTCAGAAAACTTAGAAGCCCCACTTTTGCTGAACTGCGTTACATAGTCCCCAGTGTCCTCTGAGACCTTAATGGTTGTCACAGAATGTTGAACAGCTCCTTCTGCCGGATAAAAGGAAAGCCATCAATAACCTGAGAGCTGGAGAATATAGACAATGTGAGCAACTAGAGACCAGGTTTTCATTATTTCTAGGGCATGGTAAGTGGAAGCCAAACCATCACCACTGCCAATCACCTATGTAGAGTAAAAAGAGGTGGGGCAAGAGCAGGAGCCATACACTGAAATCTTCGACTGAAGTGGATAGGACTCTGTCTCGGGGATACTGGGGAACAGAAAGATTGCTTGCTCACCACAAATACGAAGTAAAAATAGGTGCTAGTTGAGACCCCCTTAGAAAACAGAATGCCTGAGGCTGAGGAGATGGCCCAGTCGATAAATTACTTGCTGTGCAAGACTGAGGACTTGAATTTGGATCCCCAGAACCCACAGAAGCTTGTGTCTGTGATGCCAGCCCTTGGACCTTGGGAAACAAGTGGATCCCTGGAGGTCACGAGCCAGCCAGTCCCCTGAGTCAGGAAGCTATAAGTTATACATTATTATGTCTTAAAAAAAAAAGTGAAGAGAGATAAAGACATCTGATCTCAACTTCTGGCCTACACACACACACACACACACACACACACACACACACACACACACACTGGTGTAGCTAGAGTTTTCCTGCCTGGTCCACAGTCAGGATAAATCTCTTTCATCTGCCAGTCCCACAGCCGCTCAGACCCAACCAAGGAAACACAGAGACTTCTATTGCTTATAAACTGTATGGCCATGGCAGGCTTCTTGCTAACTGTCCTTATATCTTAAGTTATCCATTTCCATAAATCTATACCTTGCCACATGGCTCGTGGCTTACCGGCATCTTTACATGCTGCTTGTCCTGGCGGTTGCTGGCTGGCAGGCAGTCTCCTTCTGCCTTCCTGCTCTTTTAATTTTCTCTGTTAGTCCCGCCTACTTCCTGCCTAGCCACTGGCCAATCAGTGTTTTATTAGCAACACATTTGCCATACAGAACATCCCACAGCACACTGGCCTGCCTTTCAAAGGGAGATTTAATTCTTTAATTCCATTCTGCCCCTTCCCCTTCTTTTCCCCTCCTCTTCCTCCTCTTCTTCTTTGGAAGGGTAGGAACTATTTTGAGATCAGTTTTGAGATCAGTTCTCACTATGTAGCCCAGGCTGGCTTAGTACTCAGAAGAATTCTTCTGCCTCAGCCTCTCAAGTGCAGGAACCACAGATGTGAGACACCACACCCAACTTAACTCCCACTTCACAGTCTGTTCCTGTGGGAACTTGCTGATCTGCCTAAGAGAGTCAGCAGGGGTGAGGCGGAGAGGAGTGACAGCTGTAGCTACACGCCCTCGCTGACGTTGTGACAGGGCTCCTCATAAAAGGACGGCTAAGAACAGCTAACTCTAGAGTCCCCAGAGGTAAGGGCTGGAAATGTATCATGATGCAGAAACTGGGAAATTTAGACAAGGTAAAATTAGAAACTCAGCGGGGCCTGGGGCGGTGAAGATCTAACATCCAGGAAAAGTGAAGGGAGGGCCGAATGAGAGCGCGTCCTGGCCTCTAGATGACTGTCTTCAGGGATCACGTGGGAGGCGCCCCAGCTGACGAGCAGCCCCCACAAACCACACACAACACACAATAGCATATTGCTTTGCATTCCCATTAATTCTTTAAGGAGGATATTCGGTCTTTGTGAAACAGAATCTAGAATGTGGAAGAGGTGAAAAGTGAGGGGCCAGGCTAAGCCCCCTCTCTCCTTTGAGCATCCTTGCTGGGGGCGGGGTGATAGCATATCATACTACATTTGAAAAGAAAGCTCCATTTTAACTGGATTTAGCCACACTCAAGTGATTACAAAACTATGGCACGTGACCATATCTTGATGATGAAAGTGTGTGGCTGAAGGCAGCAACTGAAAAAAAAATTAAACATGTCATGTTTATCCTACACCGACTTCACCATACACACAGGTATTCTGTGATTCAATTGTTCTTTCCGGGAATAAGATTGGTATTCAAGGTAAACTAGTCCCTACACACGATACACCATTATGTTGAAAATGACAGTGATGTGTACACGATACACCATTATGTTGAAAATGACAGTGATGTGTACTGAAGACTGGGGAAGGTGTGTGAGAAGGTTTTCATGCTGCATTCAACTTGGTATTTCTTTATCTTGGTGTGTGTCTGTGTGTGTGTGTGTGTGTGTGTGTGTGTGTGTGTGTGTGTTGGTATATGTATGGTGTGTGTGGTGTGTATATGTGTGCATGTGGTATATGTGTGTGCATGTGCATGTGGGGGGGAACCTGTGGTGTGTGTGGTGTATGTGTTTGTGTGTGCATATGGTATATGTGTGTGCTTGTGCATCGTGTATGTGTGCTCTGTGTGTGTGTGCTGTGTGTGTGTGTGTGTGTGTGTGTGTGTGTGGTGTGTATGTGTGCTCTGTGTGTGTGGTGTGTATATGTGTGTGCTGTGTGTGTGTGTTTGTGGTGTATGTGTGTGTGTGTCCTGTCATCTCTTACAGGATACTAACATTCCATAGAAGACAGTTTGGGAAATAATTGCTAGGATGAATGCTACTTTGTATATTATAAGATGCAGTTCCATGAGGTCATAGATCAAAGAGATTACCTGTAATGTTAGATCTCAATATTTTATTATTGTGCTATCATTGTAACTTTGAAAGGATTATCATTCATAAAATAACAATAACTAATCTTTATTGTTGCTATATGTCTTCTGGAGGTTTTTCCAAGCATTTTACAGGTATTACCACATTTAATCTTCCCAAGAGCCTTCCAAAGTAGGTATCATTTATCTCCCCAGATTACAGCTGAAAAGATAGAAGCCTGGGTCACTAGTGGAGACCCCTTAAGCACATGACTGTCAGAGTCCAGCTCTGCCCTGGGCCACTGGGATATGTCGTTCTGTGTTCACATTTTTCACTACACTCATATGGGAAATTATACAAGCCATGATTCTAATGTTACTCATGGCCACTCTGAGTAATCAGTCATAGCTTCGAGTCTTGTCACAATTAAAATGATCCTGCCTTTTCTAACCTGCTTTTGCAGGTTAAAAAACAATGGAAGGGTCTGGGTAGTGAGTGTACTAATGATTTGAAATTGATATGAACTACAAGAGAAAGGCCACCGGGAGGGTGAGCAGCTGTATGCTGTGGAAATGTTAAGGTTCCTCTGGGTGGCATATTATATGAGTCTCTAGATGACTGTGAGGGGGCAGGGTGGGGGCGGGAGAATATTTATCTTCAGTATACCCTGAGTATGAGAAAATTGGTTGCAGATGGCTCACAGCTGTAAGGAATACCTTTGTTTCATTTGAATTGGTATAAATCTCCTCCTTAAACTACCTGTTCCAATGACTTTTAATTTAGAGGCTGTTGGGTAAGTCCCTGTATATGACCCCCATAGATCATCATAAAAGTGATGGGGTGA
Organism: Peromyscus attwateri; assembly: GCA_902168425.1. Taxonomy (NCBI): domain Eukaryota; kingdom Metazoa; phylum Chordata; class Mammalia; order Rodentia; family Cricetidae; genus Peromyscus; species Peromyscus attwateri. The sequence continues at coordinate 18,404 of CABHPP010132633.1, read as the reverse complement.
CTTGGACCAGAAACCCCTGGGAAAGTCTCTAGATTTATTGAAAGGCAGTGTTGCTTCAGGCAATTTGGGGAGCTTGAGTAAAGACTTTTATTGATTATCAACATTGTAAGAAGAAATCAATTTTTACAAGAAGAAGGTTTAAGGAAAGCAAATTCCCTTTAGCTAACTTTCTTCCTAAAAAGTGCTAGGTTAGAATTAGTGGGGGGGGGGGGTTGAGAATGTTTTGGAAAATGGAAATATTGGGCTTGGACTAAAAAGACAGGTTTGGGGACTTAGCTCACCTTTTTTTTTCTCTAGAAAATCAGTATTTGCTGGATCAAGGACCGACTGTCCACTTGGTGAGGAGGCTAAGCTGATGATAATTAAAGAGGTATTTAGTTCCATGAAGTTCAAATTAATGCACATCACCTTTGGAAGGAAACATTTTTTGTAACTGTGTTTGTTCCGTGCAAGTTTTCACTAGTTCTACAAAGTCACTTTATATGATTTAAAGAACTTTTCTTAAATATTGAAAGTTAGACCAACTCCAATATCACTGTTTTCCTTTCTCATTATTGAAGGCTCAAGCATCATTTAACCCAAGTCTTTGAAAGGTGAAAGTTCAGTACTTGGCACTGTCCTCCTCTAACTCCTTAGAAGTCCTGAAGGACATTTGTGGGCAGACATGCTGCACTGATATGCTTTGGTGAATGTGCACCTGCACTAGACCCAGGCTGACAACAAAACCTGCTCTGACCTCACTGCGAGTTCCAGGAGCCCTCAGAAAGTTTACAAGACACAGTGGATGAATAGATGAGGAAGACTCAAGGGAAGGTAGATAAATAGGGCTTGTATGCCATTTAAGATTCAACTATTCATGTTTGTGTCTTAGCTTTTGATAGAAGACATAGGACAAGATGGAGGGCATGTGAGTTCAAGGCCTGTCTAAGCCATGCAGGGAGTTGGCAAAACTAGACCTCAACTGTGTTGAAGAATCAGACTTAGGTTTTCATTCTGCCAGTGCTCAGAAATGACAATGTTTAAAAATTCTCCAAAGAATTCCAGCTAAGGTATTTCCCACTCTCACCAACGTTACTGTGTAGTCAGAGGTCACACTGACCATTGATGACAAGCCAACTGTGTAGATATGCAACAGATATGTCACTTCATAACTTCCAAGTAGCTTCACATGTATGAGTTCACAGTGATGGCTTCATTTTATGATTGTATATGTATTCAAGATAAGAAAACCAAGCAGTAAAGTTCAAAAAGGGAAAAGCCAGATGGTCTGAAATCTTTCTACATAAAAATAAATCTTTTCTTACCATCAGATAAATATTTTTCAAAGACTCTTCCCATAGATAATAAAACAAAGAGAAAAGAGACTTGAAGAAGCTGGAGAGGGAACAAGGATCAGGAAGCCGAAAACAGTATTTGTGATGGCAACTGTGGGGTTGCTCTTGGGATATAGACTAACTGTATTTATTTTGTTTATAACTTAAACCTTATTTCCAAGTTATCCCAAACACTTTCCTTGCTCCCCACTCGTGTATCTTAGTTCCCTAGTTTAGACAAGAGCTTAGCACGTTCTGTTGAACAAGTTCCACATTTTCCTGGGTTCCAGCTTTGCCCTTGCAGACTGACCTCTACTTTGGCTTGGCAGCCCAGCCCACTCTGAGCAGAAGCACTCACCTGCTCTCCAGGGCTGTGATAAACACCTGAGGCTGGAGGGGAAGAAGGGGTAGATGAATTTGGTGGGCGGGGGTATTGTAGACATCTATAAAATTCTCAAATAATAAACTAAAAATAAAATAAAATAAAATAAAATAAACCACACCACCACCTGAAGACCCACAACTTCCTTTCGGCACTTGGCTTCTGTTGCTTTTTCATGTTGGGTTTGGGGTGGGTGTTTGCATTGCTGCTTTTCTTTGCTTGATACCTGGGGTCTTCCACCCTCTAAGGGGACAGTGAAGGTGCTTCACCAATAGGTTTCAGCTGAGAACTCCCAGATCACACAGCTGCGATCTGCAATTTGTAGAAACTCTGTGACTGATTCACTGCCTACTTGCTATACAAGGTTGACGAGGGGGATCAAGATGCTGAGGTGTCAGAGGAGGACTCATCAATATAAATGTGGGGACACCTCAGGACAGGCTAGGAGCTTCCTGGGGCCCTATAGAAACCTGCCTGACAACTCCAGCCCATCTATGAATAGCTTTATGCAAACTCTAATTAAAGGAGCCCAAATGACGACCAAGTGTAATCTTCACAGGGAGGCTAACACACTTGTGCCCTTGGATTTAAAAAAAAAAGGATGAAGATGAAAACAGTAAAAAGATAAAGCTGGGGGGTTGGGGTGCAGATTGCCTATGAGGCAAGAGGAAAAAACAGTTACAAAGTCCCTCTAGGGAAAAGATAGTAAACGAGAGGGAACAAGTGTCACATGAGGAGGTCTTTGGTAATTGAGTATCATAAACCTGCTGAAAAATCCTGTTTATGTGAAAGACAGCAAAACCTTGGGGGAACGTGATCCATAATTGAGACCATATGCATTTCTGTTATTTGGGCTTTCAGGGACTGAAATATGTGCATGCTACCAAGATAATCTCAGAAGATGCTTTGCTCTGTTAGGTAACACAAAGCAGTTCTGTGTCCTCTATGGATGAAGCTGTATTTTGTTGTTAAACTTAGACAAGGAAAAGCCTGGGCTGACTTCATGTCTGACTCCACGTGTGTGTTCGTAGTTGCACTTGCACACTCTCAGGTTGAGTCAGTCCCTCAGAACATGCCGTGGATACTCCCAGAGGTATTGCCCAGGCCCTGAAGCAGGGGCTCTGCCCCCACGCTGGAGACAAATCCCAAAGAAACCTTCCCATGCCTTCCTCTGGCTTCTGATAAGGAATAGCAATCCTTCCATCACGACCCTGGAATACCACACAAGTACCCCATCTCCTTTGCCCACATCTGCCTGTAGCATGCTTCCAGAGCCAACTGTGTCTTAGAATGGGGGGAGGTCCAAGGCTTCAGTGTCTGAGTGGCCTGACTTGGCGTCATGGCTTTGTGATCTACCAGAAGTCATTCTAAACCGAAATGCTAAACACTAGTTATGTCTTCAGTGAAATGTGGATGTAATCCCTGCCCCACAGGTTTGACAGCCACTAAATGTCATAAATGTAACAGTTACTGCACCACCCTGAAATTTTTATCTACACAGGGGAACAAAAAGAATTGAAGTCAACATGGTTGTGCTGTGTGACATCAGCCCCATGTCCAACTCTGGACAGAATGTCCCTCGTCTAAGGAAGTCTTTTCACAAGCGTGGCTGAGACCTCAGAAACAGCAAGTAGTCAAGTCTAGTTAATGACCTGTTCAATAAAAAATGCTGGTAATGAGCTGGGGGTGTGGCACAGTTGGTAGAGGCCTTGCCTGACATGCAAAAAATCCCTGGATTCAACCGCAAATGTCAGATGTGGTGCTACAGGCCTTGATCCCAGCACTTGGGAAATGGAGGTAGGAGACCAGAAGTTCAAGATCATCTTTTATTGTATAACAAGTAGAGGCCAGACTGCTAGGAGATCCTATCTCAAAAAGAAAAACAAAACACCACAATATGGGTAGTTAAATGGGGTCTGCATGCCAAAGAGCTAAGAGTTACCTAAGGATGAGAAAGGAGCAGAGGAGCGGTGCCACATAGTTCCTGCTCCTCCTGTTATTTATCTAACCCCTGACTTGTACCCATGTTCTAGTTCACTGATCTTACACAGAGTTCCACATATACATGGAATAGTTGGAAATGATTATTTTTCTGCTAACTAAAAACCATGTCCTGAAATCATACTAAACAGGAAAAAACCCTTGGTACCATTTAATGAATTGTCATGTTGTCACTGGACATTTTTTGAAAGAAAATTCCTAAGAAATTCTGAAGGAGTAGAATCATCATTTTATGGGTACCAGACGGGCCTGCCAAAGCAACTGATGAAGCCATTTCTTTCAGGTGATAAAAATAAATAAGATAATAAAAGCAAATTTACAATAGATGTTGACTCATCCAGTTTGGGACTTAGCCCCATTTTGTTTTCCAAATTCATAGTCTAGCCTAACAGTGTGGCTACAATGTAGCAAATGAAGAGAAAAGTCATATGGAGAAAAATATTATTTGAGATTCGATCTTACTAGGTAACCTGAGTTGACCTGGAACTCATTATGTACACCAGGCTGGCCTCGAACTCAACGAGGTCTGCCTGCCTTTGCCTCCCAAGTGCTCAGACTAAAGGCATGTGCCACCACACCAAGTCAGAAATAATTTCCATCTACGCATTATATGTACTTTTCAAAATGAGACATTTACAAACAAATATATACTATATTCTAATCCACTAGATATTACCCAGCTCTGTGGAAAAGTTCTAAAAGCGATGTAAGAAGAGAATTTAGGAGGTGGTGGGGAAGGAAATGGGAAGCAGATCAGTTAGATGATATGGCTCACTTGGCCGAGTCATAGGGTGCCCAAACTGGACATTATTTCTAGTGTGTTTCAGTGAGGGAGTTTCCAATGAGATTGGTGTCCGAATCACTGAACTCAGGAAACTACACTGTCCTCTTGGATTGGTACAGACATCATCCATTCTGCTGAGAACTTGGACTGGGCAAGAAAGGAGAGACATGTTCCTTCTGCCTTACCGTTAGAGCTGGGACATCTCACCACATCTTTTATCCTAAAACGGAGTTTATATGAGTAACTCTATTGATTCTCAAGGTTTCAGATTCAGACTGAATGATGTCACTGGCTTCTCTGGGTCCTATGCTTTCAGATAGTGCATCATGGAACTTCTCAATCTCCAATGATCATGTAAGCCAGTTCCACTGGGCTGGATAGTTTTATGTTAACTTGACACAGCTGTAGTCATCTGAGAGGAAGAAACCGCAGTTGAGAAAATGCCTCCATAAGATCTGGCCGTAGGGAATTTCCTTAAGTAGTGATTTATGGAAGAGGGTCTAGTCCATTGTGGGTGGTTCCATCCATGGGCAGGGTCCTAGGTTCTATAAGAAATCAGGATGAGCACGTCATAGGGAGCAAGTCAGTAAGCAGCACTCCTCCATGGCCTCTGCATCAACTCCTGCCTCCAGGTCCTTACCCTGCTTGGATGCCTGTCCTGACTTCCTTCCATGATAGACTATGATTTGCAAGTATAAGCCAAATAAACCCTTTCTTCCCCAATTTGCTTTTGGTCATGGTGATTCACCACAACAACATTAACCCTAACTAAGTCACCCTCACAGCAAATATGTCACTTGAGTATAAGAAAAGATACCCAAGTCTTTGCCCTCAAAGTTTTTATAAGTTAATGGGAGGAGTAATACAAGAACACGAATATACTATGTCTATAATGTTTATGAAATTATACTGTGAGAGAAGTGCCAAGGTCTACAGTATAAAATGGCAGAAGGCCATGACATTTGATTGAGGGTACAGGAAATTTAAAACTAAACAGCATCTGAGACGGACTAGAGCAGTGGTTCTCAACCTGTGGATCATGACCCTTCTGGGGGTAGAATATCAGATATCCTGCATATCAGATGTTTACATTAAGATTTATAACAGTAGCAAAATTACAGTTATGAAGTAGCAATGAAAATAATTTTGTTGTTGGGGTCACCACAACACGAAGAACTGTATTAAAGGGTCGCAGCATTAGGAAGGTTGAGAACCACTGGACAAGAGGAAAGAGCAAGAGAAGTGAGCTGAGCTTAGGATGCCCTGTCTCCTTTTCTGAAATGCCCTAGTCCAATCCCTTCCCATTTAACCAGCTTCCATTTTCAGACTTGCCTTATGTGTCTCTTCCTCTTCTATCCCAATTGAGTTCAATCACCTCTGCCAGGTACAACTGACAGTGTTGACTGTTTCCCACATCACCATGTCTACATACAGTGATCATTTATTCATGAATGCCTTACTAGACAACACTTCATTTTATTATTTAGTATTAGTCAGTGGAGAGCATGTGTGCAGCCATGCGCATGCACGCATATGTGCATGTGTGTGTATGTGTGTGTGTGTGTGTGTGTGTGTGTGTGTGTGTGTGTTTAAGTCAGGAAACAACTTTGAGGAGTCACTTCTCTCTCTCTACCTGTATGTGTATTCCAGGCCTTCACAGCAAGTGTCTTTACCCACTGACATCTTGCAGGTCCCTTGACAGTATGTCTTAACACAGTGATATAGATGGATTATTTCTCAAATGTATCACAAGTTTACTACTAATAATCATTTAAGCAATAAACCTCTTCTGCATCCTCTTCTTTTGTCAGAGAATGTGCAAGGTATTTTACTCATCACTTACATTCAGCTCCATTTACTTGGCTGAAAAAAAAAAAAAATGATGTGCCTGTCTGAGAAGCTGGGCCATTGCTCCAGCTTCAATTTCCATTTTCACAATGGCTCTGATGTTATTAATCTCAAAATGCCATCACTCTCAATTTGGGTTCAGTGATGCTGTGGTAACTACCAGGCATTTCTGAGTGAGTTAGAAAATAGGACACTTGTGTTAGAATATAAAGAGTGTTACTCAAAATATCTAAGATCCTACAGGGTCTTGTCGGTGACTAGTCAAAATAAACTCTGCAAGTGCTGGGGCAAATTTCCAGAGATTCTTGCTTTTTGTACCCTTTCAAGTATGGGGATATTCAGTGCTGCTGTGCCCTAAGCCCCCAAAAGGCTACTTTAGGAGGTGGGATCTGGCTGGAGGAAATCACTTACTAGAATCATGTCTTTGGAGCTATCTTATGCTTGGCTCCTTATCTTTCCCTTTGCATCCTGTCCACCATGTAGTGAGCTTCTACATCACCTCTTCCAGGCCACAATGGGCTGTGAACACTCTGAAACCAGGAGCTAAATAAGTAATCCCAGTCCTTGGGTTGCTTTTCCTGGGGATTTGTTCACACGAACACAAAGTAACTAATCTGCACCCCTCACCTGCACAGCAAGAATCTTCATTTGCTACAAAGAGAAGACTAGAATGTTTCAAGGGAGAAGTCTGGTTCTCCAGGGCCCCAGAGGATACTTAGGAGTTCAGAGAAGTTATTATTTGTCTTGTGGTACAGTAATATTTCAAGATGTTTTGCAACTAGACAAACCATACTGTTGCATACCCAGCAGTATCAATAGTGCCAGCTGGAGAGGAGAATTGGAGCCATTAGCACCGAGAAAGGGAAACCTTCAGTTTCATATGTGCTGAAACCTGGAAAGGGTTCCTAACTGTGCTCCACACCAAAATATGGCCAGGAAAGCATTTCTAGCTGCCCCAGGGAAAGAGTTCCTGTTGTCAAGAACGATTGAGATGAATTGTACACATTACATTCTTTTTGTATTCCTCAGCACATTAGCAGATTGTCAATCATAAAGAAAACTCTTGAACTTTGTTTAGCTGCCTGGCTTCTACCGAACACCTTCCCCGGGGGATCCGTGTCATACAAGGATTTAGTTTTTATGTAGCACTCATATTCTTAGCAACAATTTGAGGAACACCATGGAAATTACACTCCCGCACTTAGACATGCCAGGTTTGTGAGTTCTAAACACAGCTCACCTTTGATATGTGCAAAGGGCAGTTTTACTTGCAGCAGTAGGATCCAGAAAGGTGATATAGTGCTACACTTCAAGGGTCCAAGAGTCTTAGGAATTTGTTTGATAGTAAGACCAAGAAAAGCCCTCAAACAATTTCTATGAATTTCGAAAACAAAATAACCTTTTTTATTTTGTTTTGTTTTGTTGCACTGATTGAGTCCAGGGCCTTATGCATGGAAGGCAATGATTCTACTGTTGAAGTACACTCCCATCCCTCAGAAAGTAAACATCTTTGAGACTCTGTCCTTACAGTTTATCATCTCTGCTGACATAGTATAGAAGTAGCCATATATGTCCTATGAATGGATGGATGTGGCTCTGTTTCAATAAAATGCTACTTACAAAAATGGGCAAATGGCATGATTATTCTTATGGGTTGTAGTTTGCAGAGCCTTGATCTAGGCAAAAAAATTAAAAACAAACAAAAAAAACCCATGTCTTGAGAAAACAAAAACAAATAAGAAGAAAACTAGACCCCAGAAATAAATATTAACTGGAATTTGTAAATTAATAGAAATAAGCAAATGGGGCCCTGTCACTATCCAAATCTATAAAAAGAAATGGAACTGGGACAGAGTGGAAAAGAGAATTCCAAACAGCAATGGAAAAGTCGTAGCGGGCGTACAGGAGGAGAGACTTTCCGCTGAGTGCCCGAGACATTTTAAATTAGCCTTGCTTCAGCTACTGCCGCGAGACATCTGGGGACTAAAAACCTAATGACAATTGTTTGGCTGAGAATCAAGTAGCTGTCACTTCGGTGACCCTGCTGCTCGCTACTATTTTTATTTGATAAGTAGAACCTTCTACTTGGGCCCAGATTTGAGGCAAGATCATCAATGATTCATGGTTTGGGGACCAGAGGCCCCCATCTCCACATTGGCTTGTGTTTGGGATTCCTTGGCTCGAGTATTGTAGATGTTTTCAATTAGGTGAAAAGTGAAACCTCAAGAGAGTATGGCTTTAACCCAAATAAAACCTCCCCTTGAATATAATTTCTTTCTCTCCCTCTGAATGTGAATGTGAGTGTGTATGTGTGTGTAAATGGTTGAGACAGCTGCATTACACAGGTGGCATTCTAAGCAGTAAATAATACAGATTTTATAGATGGCTTGAGACACACGGTCTCAAAACAATTAATTTTACCACTACACATTCGACCTAAGAGCACTTTTTATCACAGCAGGAATTCCTTATCAAATTCTCAGGTGCAGGTGCCCCATAAACACTTTGGAGTCGTGGCTGAGGTGGCTAGTAACTTGAGAAAGAGTAAGAAAGAGAAATATAAAAGACTAACCTGCACTCAAAAGGTAAACCCAATGCTCAACCCTGCAAAGAAAAAAATATAAAACACTGACCCTCACTCAAAAAGGCAAACCCAAATGCTCAGCCCTTTCCTTTTTGAGGTATGTGTGTATCAGTCAGCCATTTGAGGTGCTGGGAGACCCAAGGAATTCAGAAGTCAGCAAACCAGATGAGGTGTTGTTTTGTAATGATAAAGCATGCATCCTCAGAGTTACAAGAATTTATTGCATTTGGAAAGCCTGGATAAAAATGGCCAAATGGAGGACAAAAGAGTCCCCCTACTTATAAATCAAGGCTATGGAATATCATCCAGAAATAACTAACCAAGAAGAATATCAGAGGGAAAACACTCACCAGGAAAAGGATATATATTCAAATATACTTTACATTTATTTGCATATATATGTACATTAAGCATCATCTTCCTCTGATGCTCGAGACCATCAGTTTTATTCATTCATAAATTATTTAGCTACTGAAAATTCCTTGTCCAACTGTCTCCATTTGATTAAACAAAGATTTATTCCAAAGATTCACACCATCTCCAAATTAGAGCTGCTGCTGCCAGGATTTGTACTTCAGTTACCAAATTTCAGTTTGGTTGGTTGGTGTTGGTTGATTGGCATTCGGTTTTTTCCCCCACTTAACATCTGCTCGGCCATCAGGCCTTTGTTTAACATCAACAGGGGGTGAAAGGAACTATTACAATTATTTCTGAGACCCTCCAGAATCCTGACGACGCTGCCTCAAGTTCAACACATATTTCTGCAGACAAGTAGCCTGGAGTGACAGTTGGATGCACAAATCACCGTGGCTATAGTGAGCATACATTCAAAGAGCATCCATCTGCTTCTATCCACCAGGCTCTCCTGCATCTCCTGAGGTGCAGCTCGTACACCCTAGGAAAGACCAGGGGCACTGGGAGAAGAGGGAGGCATTAAAAAAAAAAAGTCTGACTACTCTCGGTGTGAGTTTTGTGTGGAATTATAAACTGACAGACTTAAAATCCCTGTACTGTGTGTGGAACGCTATATTTTGCTTCTCGACAGGCTCCTACTTAAACTCGTGTTTTATTGCATCTCTTATCCCCATTCCACTGTCAAAATAAAATTGCTCTGGTGTCTTCCTAGGTACAAGATTTTGATGCTTGATGACTGGGGCCTAATCTCCTGGAAGCCATGGTTGACATGGGACACACATAACACAAACACATAACCAATTAGAAACTGACAAATTCCCCAAAGCACTCTGTGATCCAGGCCTCTTTCCAGGAAACACACACTAATTTGTTTAAGCCTGAAATGTCTGCTTCAAGTATTATTTCACTATTTTCCTCAAATGTCTGAAATGTTTAACACCTCACAAGTCTCAAGTGGCTCCCACTCTTTCAAAGGGAAAACTGTCGCACATTCTCTGTTAAGAAAAAAAGTGCTAGTAAGGCAAGAATGACGAGATATTTGTTCCTCTGATTTAATGTACTTGAGCATTTGTCTTTTCTCTAGAGATGCGCGTGCGTGTGCGTGTGTGTGTGTGTGTGTGTGTGTGTGTGTGTGTGTGTGTTCAACAGAACCATTAGAATCTTCTAATTTATTTCATCAAAAGCCAAAAATACTTGTGTGTCCATCATGGAAAGAAAGGACCCTGAGCACCCTGAAACAGATTTATAGCTCAACTCTATAGACATTAGCTGGAGGGAAAAAAAATTCTCCATTGAACTGTGAAGTCACGGGGCTGCTGCAGCAGAAGATATCTCCCTTCAGACAACTCCCTCCACAGACCCTACGGAGCAACAAAGCCTCTGCCCCTGCCACCTGCTCTATGAGCTGTTTGTTTTCCTCAGGTTCCTTGTGTTTCAGGATTGAAAGGACTCTAGCAGCTGAGCATGGCAAACATGGCTCTGGCAGGCCCCCCTCTCCCCTCATTCCCTCTTCCTTGCTTAAGGAAAAAAAAACTGTTAGATTACTACCACCTTGGTGAAGCTAGTCACCAAGCTCTATTCCCTTATTTGGCCACTTCCTCCTCCTGAGACTGACTACCAAGGTCCAGCAATCAGAAGCCCGCTTTGACTCACCTACTTAACATGCCCAAATAAAATTAAACACCTCATCCTAACTCAGGGTTTCCCATTTTACTTTTATAAACCACCATTTGCCTATGGGTCATGTAGGTCTCCTCTCTATCCAGAGGTGGTCCTTTGTCTCTCCAGAGCAAATACCCCTTCCCCCTCTCCCTGGTTCCCTTCCCCTTCTCCCTCATCCTCTGTCTCGGGTCTTTGTCTCTTAGTCCCTGTCTTCTGTCCCTCTGTGGCACATAAATCTCCTTTGTGCTGAGAACTTGGTCTTGGGGTGTCTTGTGCTGACACAGCTCCTCTCAAATATCTGTCTTTGTTTCAAGATTCTTCTGAAATATAGAATCTAGATACTCCGAGGAACTTCACCCAAGTGTTCCCAGGTATGCTGGACCCAGTTTTCATCTGTTGCTGGAACTGGATTCTGTGAACATTTTCCCACTTTCCCCTTCAGTGAGTACATTAGTACCTTGAAACTGCTGGTCATGCTGGAAAATGCTACAGACCAGGCCCTTCATCATTCCTGGAGATCTCTCCAGGGGTTCCTCATAGCATACCACCATCTTAGAGCCCCTCCCTCCCGTCCCTCCCCCTTGTGCTGGATCCAATCCTACCATCAGATAATCACACAACTGAGACCCTCCAGTAAACTAATTTAGTCATGACAGAAGAGAAAATATAATTATTTGTTGTCATCAGGATAAAGGAAAACAGGGAAACCGGTGTTATCCATTCTATGATCAATAGCTTTTTATATTTTGAAAATGCATTTTTATGCACAATGATACAACTTACGTTTAAAATAATAGTGTAATAGAACGATTTGGTATACTTTTAAACAAACGGATGGATTTCAAATTACAAAACCCACTCCCCAAAACAAATTTCTTCTGCTTACAACTTTATCAAATCATTCTATCACAGTGTTTAGTTAACAAGTAATACATTGCTACTAATAAATTAAATAAAATATGGTTTTAAGATACATATGAGAAAAAAGCTTTAAAAATAGTCATTTAAGGGAAAAACGATCACATTCCTTTCAATACTATATTGTCACCATATTGTATTCAATCTAAGACACTATTGCATTCAATCTAAGACACCATTGATATAAAGATCTACCATTAGAGCAGGCTGTTGTGTAACAGTTTCCTCCTAGATTAAAGCATTTCATCCATCAGGAAGCTCCTTAAGCAGGAAGGAAAACAATGCAAAACAGCTTCAGAATGTCCCTTAAACTGATCAGATTCACAAGGCCCCTTCTTCCTAAGACAAGTCAAGCTACTTAGTCACTCTCAGATAAGCCACCATTAAAAGAAGACTGAGACCTGATCAGCTGCTTGGAAGAAGCAGGAACCAGCAAAGCTGCCTGGAAGAGGTTTAGATAAACTGAGTCACCTGGAAAGATCGCTCTCCAACCTGTTGTGCTGCCTGCAGGCTGTGCACTGTGCTCCAGGTTCCCAGCTCTGTGAGCTGACGCCCGCCCGTGCTGGGGTGGGTCTTGGTGAAGCAGCTGTCCTTGAGTCATTTCCTCTCCTATAAGTAACCCCTCATCCATATTCCTTGTAAGTAACACCATCCCCGCAAAAAATCATCGGTTCACCAAGTTGAACTTTGGTGGTATCTGTACTTTGATCTGTCATGGGCTCCCCTATCTGGGGTGAGTAGAGACATATGTGTTGTGTCTCCCCAAAAGTCTTGTCATACAACACATGCCTGGGGTCCCAGACACTCGGGAGGCGGAGGCAGGAGAATCTCTTGAGACCTTGAGTTTCAAGCTGGCCTGGACAACAGAGTGAGACTTTGTCTCTTAAAAGACAAAGCAGGCTGGGAGTGTGCTCACTGACAGAGTGCTTGTCTGGCATGTATGAAGTCTTAGGTCAAAATCCAGCATCACAAAAATGAATATAAGTAAATAAGTACATAAACACGAGCTATGTCATGATATTACACCATTAGGGATGCAGATGGTGTTAGCCACTAGATTATGATACTCAGTTTTCCTCTTAGAATTGTTTGCTATTTTTGGAAAGTTCATTTTGATTTAGTTAGATGTCTGTACATGTATTGCTCCTATGCATAGCTGTGCATGGTGAGTTCCTCCAAGCTGCTGTCTGCCTGGGTACAGACTGACCATGTCCTCATTTTAGAGACGTATAAATTTTGTAGAGGTGAGAGTAGGCCAAGGAGGCCATCTTAAAATCAATAAAATGTGGCTGTGGTCTCTCATGATTTTAGACTCCCGCTCCAGGGTTCAAACCTAGAGTGGATGGTCCCTCTCTCATGTGTTTGTCTTGTGTTTACATGCGAGAAAAGATAAATGCACAACAGGATCACATAAAAGGCTTCACCCTGATTAAAAATAGTCCTCCAGGGCCAGGCTATGGTGGCCCATGCCTTTAATCCCAGCACTCAGGAAGCAGAGGTTGGCTGATCTCTGTGAGTTCAAGGCCACCCTAGTCTACAGAGTGAGTTCCAGGACACACAGGGCTACACAGAGAAATCCTGTCTTGAAAATAATAATACTCCTCCAGGAGACCATAAGGCATTGGTACTAAACCCACACCTGGTGAAGCCTTATCTCTTCTATTGTATCTTTTTATAAGATATCACATATCAAATGGTTGATGTTCCCTGCTTTCTTTCTCTAAACTGAAGCATCTAGGGTTAGCCTGCCACCCAGTTACTAGGGTAGAAATAAAATTCTGTCTTTTCAACCTTTTTTAAAGTTCAGAATCTCATTCTATATGTCACATAATTTTGATTCACCTTGATTATTTTTGCACTCACTACTGTAGACATTAGCTAATATTTCTAAAATTAATTAGTTCTTCATCATTTAAGTGCTGTTTAGTTCAAATGTCTTAGAAACATTTGAACATCTTATTGATGAGCAATTGTAGTTTATACATGAAATAATTTTGGATTTATAAGCTAATGCCATAAGAATATCATAAAATCTCTCCAGCCTGAGACCAAATTTTATTCTAGTATGCTGTCAATAAACACAGTTGATTGGAGACAATGATCTTAATTACAAGTTCTTTTCCTCTAGCTGGGACATCCACTAATCATTCTGTCAGTACTTATTAACCCATAAAGACCCTAAACATAGTTTTCCAAAATCCAATTTTCCCTTCCTTTTTTTTTCTCTTTCCTTCTGACAGAATCAAGCATCTACTTCCTTCCAGCACCTGCTTCTGACACACGTGACTCTTCTGGGGCTGTTGTTAGTGGACATGGATGGAAGTGGGGGCCTGATCCTACCAAAGCAACGGACCAAAGGGCAACTTTGGAAGCAGTTTCTCAGCCTCCCCCTTCCAGGAGTGGCAAGGATGCATGAAGCCCTGACTACCCTTGGCCAGTCTGCAATCAGGAGGGACCAACTTGAACATAAAATCAATACAGAGCTGAGTAGAGCTCCAGTGGCATAAACCTGGGCCCTTAGGGCACCATTGATTTCGAGTTACAGGAGCTTGTACGTTTCCCTTTTAAGCCTGTCTATCTCTGATTTTTCCAGCTAAAATCATTGGGTTCTGTCTGCTTCTTCTCTGAGCATCACAACGATATCTAGGCTCTATTTTTGGTTGGATGCTGGTGGGCCAGGCTAGGGATAGGATGAAATTTTTAGTAATGTCTGACTACTTGAATTTTAGAACATTTTAGGGCTTAGGTGGGAGAGAAAATGGGTGGGTGACTTCGAGCTATAGAAAGGCCAGTTGGGCCCTAAGACTTCTATTTACTGACTATGCCAATTAGTTATTTAGAACCCGCAAGTCCTCATCTGAAGGACAAGTTTATTATTACTTGAAAGCACTGAACCAACTATCCACAAATTCCTTCTGTAAAGAGCCGGATAATGAATATTTTATACTTGGCAGACCACACTGTCTGTATCACAATTTTAAAACTCAGCCATTATAGTACAAAGTAGTCGTTGACAATATGAGGATAGCTATTCCAGTAATGGCTTACTTACAAAAATAGACAGCAGATTGGATTTTGTTTGTGGTTTGAAACACCTGAATTAGATTATAGGGAGGCTGCAAACTGACAGCCAGTGAATCCAAGACACAGGAGCTACACAGCACCATTCATGAGGTCTTTGGATTTCAGCTTGTGACAGTGCTGGGGCCTCACACACTAGGCAAGTACTGTACCACTGGGATTTATCCCCAGCCCTCTCTCTTAAAGATTTATTTTATTTTATTTTATTTTATTTTATTTTATTTTATAGATGCTTTGCATGAATGTCTCTCTATGTATCTGGTGTGCACTGTGCCCACAGAGACCAGAAGAGAGCATCTGATCCCTTGGAACTGGAGACACAGGCAGCTCTAAGAAGTTAGGTGGAGGCTGGGAACTGAACCCAGGTCATCTGGAAGAACAATCAGTGCTCTGAAGTGCTGAGCCATCTGTCCAACCCCAAGTCCTCTTTTTACTTTTTATTCTTGAGACAGTTGCACGAAGTTTAGCTGACTTTGAACTCCCTCTGTAGCTCAGGTGGACCTTGAACTTGTGATCTCCTTCCTTGTGCAGTAGCTGGAATTCTAGGACTGCACCTCCATGCTAACTCCATAAAGCATTTTTGTACCTATTCATCCACCAAAAACATTGAACTTAATTATAATTAAAACTAAAACTCAGTTACCAGGGAAAAAAGGAAATGTATTAAATGTAACAATGAGAAAAGACACAAGACAAATCCAGAACCTTGGACGTTCTTAGTGGGCAAGCATCTACTCCAGATTAAAAGGAATACTCAAATGTGGCATAAGGGTTTTGTCTGAACGCTAAAAACTAACCTTTAAAAATTACAAAATATCAGTATAATTTAAAATTTTCTTCAGTATTAATTGTGACCAAGAAATTAGTGACTATGTTGGGCACAATAACGACAGTGGAGTCATTTAAGGAGACATTTATCCAGGTATAGTGGTGGCACACACATTAAACCCAGCGTTCAGGATTCAAATTCCAGTGAGACCTTCTTGCCCCGCCCCCAGGCCAGGGGCAGGTATAGGCAGGTTAGTGCAGTAGGCAGAGAGGAACAAGGGGGTCTCACTTCACAGGATTCATGCTCAGATGTCAGGATGATGTGCATAGAAGTGTTTGGGAAAGAACTGTGACAGTGGAGTCCCCACACCACATTTTCTTCATCTTAGATTATCTGTCCCTGAATTCCTTTCCTTGAATAATCTAACTTTCAGTTGAAGAAACTGCAGTGAATTTTCAGATGATAATTCCTGGGAAAGAGGCTAATGGAAAGTTACTTGTTTTTATTTTGAGGAGTTGCCTTTTTTTCCACAAAAATATTTCTAACTGAACTGAGAACCATGATGTATACCCTTGCCAAAAAATAGAAATGGCCAAAAAAAAATGGAAATGTGTCATCTCTGATTTATGAAACCAGGGGACCAAGAAAGTAATGAATCATTTTACTGTCCCCGTTCCTGTTTGTTGATTTGTTGCTATTGTTATGTGTATAGGTGTTTTGCCTGTGTGTGTGTGTGTGTGTGTGTGTGTGTGTGTGTGTGTGTGTGTGTGTATTCTTCATATTCACACCTAGTGCCTGCAGAGGCCAGCAGAGGGCATTGAATCCCTTGGAATTGGAGTTACAGAGGGTTGTGAGCTGCCCTGTGGGTGCTGGGAATGGAACTCAGGTCCTCTGGAAGAACAACCAGTACTCATAATCACTAAGCCATCCCTCCAGACTCTGTTGACTTTTAAGCCCATGGATATATTCCTTACAATACAAATAAATACGACTTTATAGACAAATAGGATCACTTTGTACACAGCTTGGCACATCAGATTCTGTCTCAAGTAGTTTATTTCACTCAAGTAAGGGAGTCCTTCAGTGTCCAGTAAGTTTGTGATGGCCAAGAAGTGTTGTAGAATATTAGTTTAAGGTGTGTTACTTTTGTTTATGTTGCAATTGTTTAACTCTCTGAAGCTGTGTTACTGTACCTGCCTAAAACACCTGATGGCCTAATTAAGAACAGAACGGCCAATACCAAGGCAGGAGAAAGGATAGGTGGGGCTGGCAGGCAGAGAGAATAAATAGAAGGAGAAATCTGGGAGGAAAGAAGATGTAGCCAGAGAAGGAGGAGGACTCCAGGGGCCAGCCACCCAGCTACAGAGCCAGACATGGAGTAAGAGTGAAAGTAAGATTCACAGAAGTAAGAGACCAGGAAAAGCCCAGAGGCTTTTAACTTAGATCATCTAAGTTAAGAAAAGCTGGCAAGAAACAAGCTAAGCTAAGGCTGGGCATTTATAAGAATAAGCCTCTGGGTGTGATTTATTTGGGAACTGGGTGGCGGGCCCCCAAAAGAGCAAAATCAAACAACAACAGAGAAGGGTTAAGTTCATTTGGAGAGTAACTGATTTTTCAGTGTCTGGGACCCTATGTGTCTGACCTGGATGGAGTGGCCTTTCTTGAGTTCACTCAACAAAACTGAAGTCTGAGTCTCCTGGAAAACGGAAGCATCAATCTTAGGACAGATATGTACATTGGATGGAGAAAACATTCTCCAGGGAACTATACGGGATAAATGTGTTCCTCCTGCCTCAACCCTCTTTTGCTTGGTCTCTGCATGATGAACTCTCTTCATATTTTGGCTCCCATGTGGTTTTCCTTGTAGCTAAACCAAAGAGCATCTTATGATCAGAGATCCCTGAACTGAGAAGGCAAAAAGGGGCTCTCTGCATAGATCCCATCAGAACACAGAGTGTGAGGAGGATATTTAAGGTAAACCTCTCCTGTGTTCCTTCCACTACTGAATATCTGCACCTTGAAAGCGAAGACAAGGACATGAGCCTAGGAAGGGCGGTCAGCTCATCTTCCATCAACAGCAGCCTTAATTTAGTCTTTATGACAGAGGGCAGGAAAAGGTGCCTAGGAGTCTCAAACAACCCAACCCAATTTTCTACATCAGATAACCAGAGAGTGTGTTCACTTAAATGCAGTATATTTCTGCATTGTAGTAAGTTGTTTCCAACCAGAAATAACTGCTAAAAACTTCACAGTCACTGAGGGTGAGTTCACTTCCCTTCAGTTACCTTCACACAGTATTAGTCAGAGGTTAGCTCCCACCAGCAGCAGCCCCAGTAATAAGTTTTCTTTGGGATGCTATGTGTACCATTGGCCACCAATATCTTCAACCCAGAATGTACTCCTTGGTTCTGGCTTCCTACTAACTGTTGGGTAAATCTGGCCCTTCTGGGAGAAATCACCTCAGGGACTCCACAAAATTATAACTGCATAGGCAGATCTTCACCGAAGCTTCCTATTAATGCAGTAAATATTTATGAAGCATCTATGAAATTTCAAATGTTATAGAGAATCCTAGTGCTTGAGTCACTCACTTGTGGTGTAGGTAAGAAAAACTTCTGCTCACATAGAGTCATTGTGGGAGAATCACA
>CABHPP010132632.1:0-23046 GCA_902168425.1 Peromyscus attwateri | reverse complement strand
AGCATGACCAAACCAGTGCACCAGAGGCTAGTGAGGCTTTCACAAGTCTGAATCCAGGATGGTTCCGAGGGGTGGGACAGAGACTAGACTCTAAATCAGACTCTAGCACTGTGACTTCTTTGAGGGGCTCAGTCCATATACAGAACCTACGGCTAATATGGCCTGTAGGCAGTGTGTCTGTCCAGGATATGTCTACATATTGCATAGTTCCACTGGCCATGCCTGTGTGTAGCATGCCTGCACACGGTACTCCTGCATAGGGTTGGTATGCACAGGACTTACCTGTGTGTAGTTAGTCTGCACCCAGTGCCCCTGTACACAAGACTCACTGGCACTCTGCTAGGGAGTGTGAAGCCGCCCACCCAGCTTGAAAAATACAGGTCACGTGTGATGAGCCTTAAGGAGGCTGACAGGTACATGGCCCATGGAGGCAGATCAGCAGCCCTAGGGTTACTGTCTGGGCAACAATGGAGGCATCAGGCAGGTGTTCCAGGTATTCTTACCATATAAAAGAGGATTCTATGAGCATGGGCCCACTGCTGCTCTTCTCTGGCTATGGAGTGAGTTTCTTGGTCAGAAGTATGTGTGCTGTGTGGAATACTATGACAGTAGATGAGGTGTTCTATAAGACCATGGATGGTGTTTGGGCAGAAGCATTGCACTCAGGAAAAGCAAATCCACAACCAGAATAAGTATCTCCCTCAGAAAGGACACGGTGTTGTCCTTTCCACAAAGGAAGTAGTCCAATGTAGTCAACCAGGTCACTGGTTGGTCACCCCAGAGAATGGTGTCATACCAGGGGCTCAGTGTTGGTCTCTGCTGCTGGCAGATCTAGAACTCAGCAGCAGCTGCAGCCAGGTCAGCTTTGATGAGTGGCAGTCCATGCCATCAAGCCCCATGCATAGCCTCCATCTTTGCCACCATGGCTGCTTTGTTCATGAGTCCATTGGGCAATGGCAGGGATGGCTGGGGAAAGAGGCTGACTGTCCACAGAACGGGTCATCCTATCTCCTTGATCACTGAACTCCTGCTCAGCTGAAGTCACCTGATGAGCATTTACATGGGACACAAGTATCTTCACACCTTTTGCCCATTTGAAGGGATCTACCCAGGTACTTATTCCCTAGACGTCATTCTCACCCGTTTTTCTGATCATGCTCTTTCCAAGTCCCTGACCATCCAATCAAACTACTGGCTACAGAAAGGCTAAGAATTCAGAAGCTGTTCAGTACACAAGGTCCAACATCTCTGCAATCCCAACCTGGTACTGGAATCCATGAGGATTCCTGGAGAGACACTGTTTTTCAGTCTACGTTGGAATCCTGAGGAAGTTCATTTTAATACTGGCCGTAGAAACAGGATAGATGAACTCACCAGCAAGAGTGAAGGCAAGGAGGCAAACACCAAAGCTTCCTTCTTCCATGCCCTTTTATATGGCCTGCCACCAGAAAACATGGTCCAGATTTATAGTGTGTCTCCAAAATTCAAACAACCTGATTTAAGAAAATCCCTCACAAGTATGCCCCGCAGCTTGGGTTGTAGTTGATCCCAGATGTAGTTGGTAACTAAGATCATCCATCACAATAGCTAAGCAATTCACATTACTATTCAGTGCCACTGTTATCACTGGGCTCCAGTCTCTCCTGGAGTGATCTGACAGGCTTTAGAACGGTACATCTCTTCTCAGGAGACAAGCTGCCCCTTCAGTGGGCATCAAGCTCCCAACCTTTTCCTTCTAGTATCAAATTCCTAGGAAAACTCCAGTTTCTTAGGCTCTGCAGTTGCAATAACGTGCTAGCCCAGGGAGGGATGCAAGGGACTCTAGAATATCTTCATTTCTGTCAGGATGGTAACCGGCCTTGAAAAATAGATGGGTGGGGGTTGGCCAGGCAGAAATGGGAAGTGTAGAGAAAGAAAACTGAAGAGGTTTTACAATCTTAGAAGAAAGCATTTTGGTGAGAAAAACCTCCTTTACATTATTGCCAACTTTGTTAGAAACTTAAAGAAACATAAAATTTACACATTAAAAAAAGCATGGAAAAGGCTGTTGATTGCAGAGAGGCTTCTCTGATTAAGGCATTTGTTTATGAATATAAGTATGTTTAGAAGGCAGTTGATGCTGTCAGTTCAAATAAACAACAAAACTATGTTCTCCTATAGGGATTACACACTCCTTAGGAATGGGTTTTTTTTTTTTTTTTTTTTTTTTTTTTGGTTTTTCGAGACAGGGTTTCTCTGTGTAGCTTTGCGCCTTTCCTGGAGCTCACTTGGTAGCCCAGGCTAGCCTTGAACTCACAGAGATCCACCTGGCTCTGCCTCCCG
This sequence comes from Peromyscus attwateri, assembly GCA_902168425.1. Taxonomy (NCBI): domain Eukaryota; kingdom Metazoa; phylum Chordata; class Mammalia; order Rodentia; family Cricetidae; genus Peromyscus; species Peromyscus attwateri. The sequence goes on along the minus strand of CABHPP010132632.1, from coordinate 20,724 downwards.
AGTGCTGGGATTAAAGGCGTGCGCCACCAACGCCCGGCAGGAATGGGTTTTTGACTGATTTTACAGTACTGAGGAGGTTGAGGTGCCCAAGGGAGAGGAAAAAGGAGAAAGTCCTACCAGTAACATGGGTGACAGAGAATACTGAGGAACTCTGTCCCCAAAAAGATTTCCAAGAAGATTAAAGTTTCATTGACTTACTTCTTTTACCTTCCTGACTGCTCATGTTGAAAGTTGGTCTCTGTGTTGGGCCATTGATAGGTGCTGTCTTAGGGTATATATTACTGTGAAGAGTCACCATGACCACAGCAACTCTTATAAAGTAAAACACTTAATTGGGGTGGCTCGCTTTCAGTTTCAGAGGTTTAATCCATTATCATCATGACGGGGAGCATGGCAGTGTGCAGGCAGACATGGTGCTGGAGTAGTAGATGAGTCCTACATCTTGCAGGCAACAGGAAGTTGACTGACACACTGGGCGGTATCCTGAGCATAGGAAACCTGAGCATAGGAAAGCCCACCCCCACAGTGCCACACTTCCTCCAAGACCATACCCACTCCAACAAAGCCACATCTCCTAATAGTGTCACTCCCTATGGGATTTTGGGGGTCAATTACATTCAAACTACCAAAGGTGCTTAGGTCTTGAGGGTCCATCCTCACTAGTAGACTACTCCACTTATGGTTAATGGACCATCATGTCCAGAAGGGTGCCTGAATGCCAGTCTGGTTGTCTCTTAGATATTGTTCTCTTGGTACTATGCAGGGTTCTCACCAACAAGAAGGACCTCATTGGATGTAGCTTCATGGCTTTGGCCTTCTCAATGCTCCTAACTATAGGAAATAAATTCTTTTCCTTTATAACATTCCCAGTCTCAGGGATTCTGTTACAGTAACAGTAAATGGACTAAAGCAGTGCCACCATCCTCAAAGCCCAGTGCTGCACAGCTTTCAGCTTCAGGAGTTGAAATGGCTGCCTCTGAGAGGCAGACTGCCCGAGTGTGGGCATCCACCTATATCTCCTGTCTGCACAATCTAACCCTTCTGAGCCAAAAGACAGCATCATTTATGTTCATACTGTGATTGCTCCTGGTTTTTAGTAAGTGCAGAATGTCTACAGGCCTTAAATTAGAGCTCATTTAAAACCAACTCACAGAGCTCTTTGTTCCAGATTTTTACCTAGGTATAAATTAAACATCTTTTAAAAAAGACTGAGTGTCCAAAAGAGTTTTTGTAAACAGACATTTCCTGTCCCAACCACCCAGTCCCAAAATAACCAACTCAGAGACTGAATATGAATTATGCATGCTTGGCCAATAGCTCAGGCTTGTTACTAGCTAACTCTTACACTTAAATTAACCCATATTTCTTATTCACACTCTACCACATGGTGGTACCTTTATTAGCATGGTACATTAATCTCCTGCTCCTTCTGCATCTGGCTGGCAACTCCTCTGACTCTGCCCTTCTTCCTCCCAGAATTCTCTCTGTCAGGCTGTCTCACCCAATCTCCTCCTACCCAGCTATAGGCCAATCAGCTTTTTAAACAATGAAAGCAATGCACATTTACAGTGTACGAAGATTGTTCCACACCAAGTTTTTCAAAGTTTTTGTTCTGTTTATGTTCTTGTATTGAGGACTGAACCCAGGACCTTTCGCATACTAAACATGTAAACAAATATGCTTCCTACAACCCAAATGAGGATTCTTTACTCATAGAAGCATCCATCATTGTTGGATTCTCACCAGATTTTACATGTCGTTCTTTACAGGATGTCTGACGCTGTGCTGGTTAAATCTGCAGTGTAACTAGTTTTTATTTTAAAATAAGTAGCCACTGTGTTATCTAGTGCTGCAGAGCAAATTACCATAGACATCACGGTTTAAAACAATTATTTATTATTTCTGTGGAAAAGAATTTGGGCAGTTTGGTTGGGCACTGCTCGGGACTCTCCTTCTGCAAGGCTGTAAACATGGCATTGCCTGGGACTGGAGTTTCATCTGAATGCCCACCAAGGAAGTTCACTTACTGGCCCATCTAGTAGGATTTGGGCCAAGAGCTTCAGTGTGTGGTTCGCTGTGGGTCACAGGCCACCCACAATCTTCCCAAGATAGCAACTGGCTTCCCTAAGGCCTCCAAGGAGTCAGTTAGCAACACAGTCATCAGTACTTTTGGGAACATGACTACTGGAGGGAAACAGTCAACCCTGGGGAAGGAGTTACAGAAGGCTGTAACAGTAGGGCTGGGGCCATTAAAGAAGCTGTCTAGCCAGGTGGTGGTGGTGCTCGTCTTTAATTCCAGCACTTGGGTGGCAGAGGCAGGTGGATCTCTGTGAGTTTGAGGCCAGCCTGAGCTACAGAATGAGTTCCAGGAAAGACTCCAAAGCTACACAGAGACCTAAAGACCCCAAACGTCATGTTTCCAAGACAATAATGAGGCATAGGAACTGAATACCCAGAAGAAGTAGGAGGTAAAGTCATTTTTAAAGTGTTCCATTTGTTTCCATACTTTTCCTCTTGAGTATAACATAAAGGCAAAGCAGCAGTTTCACAGAAACAAACAGCACAACCCTCAGGAAATGAAGGACCAGAAAGAACATTACAAAACATGCACTAGTCTTGAATTTTCTGAAGTGAGTGTGGTCAAATGCCCACACAAATGTGAAGTGACATCACATGTGACAGATGAAATCTATAGTGAACTGGATTGGGAAAAGTACTACCTGCGTATCTTGTTGAAACTTTTGCAGAGGGCCAAGTGTAGTGGCACACGCCTTTAATCCCAGAACTTGGGAAGCAGAGGCAGGTTGTGCTCTGAGTTCAAAGCCAGCCTGGTCCTCACAGTGAATTCTAAGACAGCCAAAGCTACATAGAGATCCCATCTCAAAAAGCAAAATAAAACAAAGAAACAACAAAACATTTGCCAAAGTCCTCCCTTCTTCCTTTTTGTTTTATAGTGGTTCTCACTCCATCCCAGGTTGGTTTCTCATGTCAATCCTCTTGCATCAGGTTCCTAAGTGCCAGCACCACAGGCATGAGTCATCTATCACATCTGGCTTTACAAGTCTGATCTCTAGGCAAGAGAAAAATGAGAACGCAGAGATTTGCTTTTCTGTCAGACTCACAATCATTCCTTTTAACTGTAGTTGGGTTTAAGTAATCCAAACTTCAAATGCTACCCAGATGAAATCCCAGGTCCACTCGGCACCAACACCGATTGTTCTCAGAAGGCTGCTGGCTGGGCCTGTGACCATGCTCAGGAGATGCGCCAGTGACTAGCCAGACGCAGTCACTCACCCTACACCTTCTGGGTGGCATGCTGCCTTTCTGACCTCATATGCACTGCCCTTTAACCCCTCCTGCAGGAGGTCCTTCCCATCCCCTTCTGAGCGCCACAGAATTCCCCTCATCCTGTCAGGCAGTACATGTCTTCAAAGGTCATGTCCAAACTGCATCCAGGAGCAGCTATCGTGTCCAGAGCTAAATACAGTAAGCAACACTAAGAGACAAACCAGCTTTCCCACTGTCTTTACAGAGAATAGGAAGACCCTATCTTGGCAGCCAGCTAACAGAGAGAAGTTTCTTAGGGGAAAGAAAACTATGTGATAGAGGAGAAGAAATCAGAACACACTCTGAAGCTTGGGAACAATTAGAAGGATAAAGCCATATTCTAATTTTTATAATGTGACATCATATAGAAAGACAAGCTCAGTGAAAAACTCAAGTTTATTTCTGAATACACCACATTAAAACATATGCTGTATTTATTCAGAATGTCATAATCAATGCAAAAATAGAACTTCTCCCCTGTAAATGTTAACACTGTGAGCTAGATACATGATATTTAGTCAGGGCTTCAGGACTGAATTCTTTAAAAACAAATCTATACTTTATACATATTGAATTTATCATACAAAATATATACAACAGCATAACTTTGGTGTAGAAAAATGAGATTACCAAAATGTATCGGGTCATTTACACAAAATGTATTCTAGTTAACTTTTTCCAAGGGCTTCACCAATTAGTCGAACAGCAATACTCTTGCCTTCATCTGTCTGGATCACAAGCAGAGCTTCAAATCTGCCCACTGACTCTGGTCTGAAGTGCACGGGGATGTGGATATAATGCCGGGCTCTGTGGAGAAAGGAAATGGAGGGTGTGAAGTGACCGCCATCAGCAGTCACCTGCCACAGCCCAATGCTGGCACAGGCTTGATGAATCAAGAAGCACAGAATCCTATTTATAATTCTTCCTTCTTCCTGTTTTTACAGACAGAGTTTCTCTGTGTAGCCGTGGCTGTCCTAGAACTCCCTCTGTAGACCAGGCTGGCCTGGAACTCACAGAGATTCGTCTGCCTCTGCCTTCAAAGTGCTGAGATTAAAGGCCTGTGTCACCACATCCAGCCTATTTCTAACTTTTTAATGGTAATATTTAACAATGCTGACAGAAAGGCAAGGAAAATCTAAAATCGAGATAGCCAACTGTAGAGCGTCTGCCTAGCATGCCTGAGGCCTGTGGTTTAATCCCAAGCACTGCTTTTGTTTCCTTGAGACAAGGTTCTTCTCATAGAGCTCAAGTTGCTCTCAAACTTGCTGCACAGCCAAGAATGACCTTGAACTTTAAATTCCCTTACCTACACCTCCCAAACTAGAATTCTGTGATGACCCCAGGGCTTCATGCCTGACAAAGGTAAGCACTCTTCCCAAGTGAGCTACACCCCAGCCCCAAAACAAACAAAATGAAAATCAAAACACAACACTCAAATTAGATTAACACAATATTGGGATTCTGTCTCTGGCTAGCAAATTAAAACAGGAAAGAAAGAGTGTACATTGCTTCTCTATACCCCATATACTAACACAAGTCACTATCTACCTACAAGTGAGAAAAAAAACCTAAAAATCCCGGCTTTACTTAATTCAGGCAGCATATTGTAAGAATTAAAAACCTGTCCCATTCTTATCAACACTACTGTGCAATTTTGCTCTAAAATCTGATACCTTTATAAAAATTATTCTTGGAAGCTTTATTTTCAGATTATATAGACTGGCAAAGAGTGCCTATGTTTAAGAGCAATATTAACGGAGGCTTGTTCTTGTCCATAAAACTGTGTCCCCCTAGCCCGGCAATGGTGGCACATGCTTTTAAACCCAGCACTGGGGAGGCAGGTGGATCTCTGTGAGTTCGAGGCCAGCCTGGTCTACAGAGTGAGTCCTAGGACAGCCAGGGCTACACAGAGAAACCCTGTCTCGAAAAACAAAAAACAAAAACCAACACCAAACAAAACTGTGTCCCCAGATAGACTGTATGGCTGTGGTGAATGATCTGTCTGCTCTTTGTGCACGGCCTGCCATATGCAGCCATCAGCCTTGGTTTAATCACTCTAAGTCAAAGCTGGGAGCTTTTCAGACTCTCCCTCACGGCAAGGCCCTTCCTTCATCCTCGTCGATCCCCAGAGTGACACGTTCTCAAGTTTAGTGATAAGACGCAGCACAGACTCTCACTAACAATGTCTTCCTAATGAAACCCACTACTGGCTTTCGGGTGCAGAAGAGCATGCTGGGCTGGAGAGATGGCTCAGTGGTTAAAAGCACCTGCTGCCTCTTGCAGCAGACCCAGGTTCGATACCCAGCACCTACATGGAGGCTCATAACATCTGTAACTCCAATTCCGGGGGATCTAATGCCCTCCTCTGCATTAGTTGATCCCAGGGACACAAGTTACACATGCAGGCAAGGATTCAAACACAGAAAATATAAATAAATCTTTTTAGAAAGGAGAAGGAGAGAACTAGTTGCTAAAAAGTTGTCCTCTTATTTCCATGTGTAGTGTATACACACACCCACACCAGTGCATGGTGAGTCCCTCCCCCCATATACATAATTACAAATAAAATTTGCCTTTAAAAAAAAACTGGTATACTCTCTCATGTTTCTAAGTTTCTTTAGATCCAGTGTGATGGGATGTCAACGCTGTCAGACAGGATGAGGTAGCCTTAGATGGGAAGACCCACACGAATTCTGCACAGCATCAATCCATGGGCTGGATCCGGGATCGAGTAACAAGCAAGCAAGCTGAGCACCAGCAGTCATCTCTTTTCTGGCTTCCTGACTGCAGATGCCATGTGACTAGCTACCTCACAATCCTGCCTCTGTGAGGTGAAGTGAGCCCTTTCTTCTTCAGTTGCCATGTTGTTAGGTGTTTTGTCTTGGCTAGGAGAGAAGTAACTAAGACACCCAGCTTGTATACAAACGTGGGGTTCAACTATGTCATCTTCTAGTTCTAGGACAACAAGTCCACAACACAATTCACCTCAATTATAATGTTTACTTTTACCTGTGTTAACAATGTGCACTTTTTTTTTTAAAGGACAGAGTCTTGTCATGTCTGTCTTAGACCTGTCACAGTCCAGGACAAGCTTCCATCTGCTGCAGCTCTCAAGGTACAAGAAATGACAGGGGTGTGCCACTATGACTGTCTATACTTCCTACATTTTAAAAACTGGTTTTTGGAAGCTGAGTAAAATGCTATCTCATATAAACATACGTATTTCTCATTATTTCCTACTGTGGCTGTTATAGTGCAATCTACAAGAATCTATAATCAGCAGCAAAGTGACGACTGATTCCAGGCAGCTTCACACAGATAAACTACATCTTGTTAAAAACTGAGATGAAGCAAAAACATGAAATCATATGACATTTCAAACATCAAAATTACATTGGAATTTAGGTGATGTCAATATTTAATGAATGTGTAGTATCTCAAAGATAACTAATTCTATTACCAGGAACAGACTGAACGCCTGTGGCCCTGCCCTTAAAGCTTGTCTTACACCTGTAATGGCTCAAAAACAAACAAACAAAAAAACGAAACAAAACCATGAGTTTCTGGGTAAGGCGATGACAAGGTCTAGTCTTAGGCCTAACTCAGCGACACCTGATGGATGAGAACTGGGCAATATCACAACAAATGCTTCCCCAATTCACTGCACAACTTTTGTCTCAATCAGTGAAAACTTAAACTCATGGCCTCAGAACTGACCAGTGAAAACAACATCTGACGAAGGAACTATTCTACCAGTTAGCCGTGAGGTTATTAACTACAAGCCCGAGGGATTAGCACTGGAGCAAAGCCTGTGGGCCACCACACTGTCAAGTGACCCACAGGGACCAATGACACACTCTAGGCAGGAGTCTCCACTTCCTTGGCTACTTGTGAAAGTGAGCAGAGAGCTCCTCCCTGCCAGCACCAGGAAGAGAAGCTGTAAAGAGGAACCTCCTCCTGCCCCCAACCCCCAAAGCAGGCCCTGTACCCTCAGAAGAGCACGGGCTTTCTTGATAAACTCACCTCAAAGAGTATTTGGAGTGTTTGATGTAGAAAGGCTCTCTGGGGCTCAAAAACTTCAGCTGGAAGTGAACAGGCAACATTTTGTGACAGTAGGAAAATTTGGTACTTGTCATACATAAAACTTGGCTTTGCTTAAAAGATAAACTGCATAAATTTAGATTCAGCCAAAAAAATTAGGCAGGACAACAGAGAGTTGCGTCAATAGAAACACAGTTTTAAAGGAGTTTTAACGTGAATTTTCTCCAGTTCTGACTAATGTAAATGTTATCCAGAAATGTACTGTGTGGTAGAGGATACAGAAGAAAAAAAAGTTAAAATTCTTTAAATTTGATTTTCAAATAAAAGACCATGAACCACAAATGAATTTCTTTTCAGAGACAGTATTAAAGCATTTTTAAAAATTAATGCATTACAATTAAAATATTATAGAATATACTTCTAATCATTAAGAAATGACCTTTTAGAAGCCCATAGTAACATTTTCAACTTACTTTATGAATTAAAAAAGAATTATTTCGCAAATTCACTTTCAGGGTCCTGGATTCCCCAAGTTTGGTTGGCAGGAACATGTAGACATCCTTCGGGGCATAGACTCCACAGTGACTCGAGTCAAGCTGCCTGCTTTGGGAACAGGGTTACAATGACAGGCCATTACTCAGTCTGCAGCAATGTTTCCATGCACTACATTATGGAGGAACTCAGAGACTCTTGTACTGGAGCTCATCTAGTCTATGCAATAACGCCACAGGGAGGATCTTCCAGGAGCGCTGGGTTAGAGGCCCCGGGAAGGTGCCTTCTTCCTCATTTCCACTTCAGTTCTGGTCACCTGGACCACTTCCAAAGATGCTGACCTCTCTGAGACTCTTGGCCTTTCCCATGGAAATGGGGGTACTGTATCTGTTTCAGTCCTGATTCTATACACGGACTTTCTGCCTCTCTCTGGACTTCAATCTGCTGGCATGACACTGTCCCCAGCAGCTGTCTGCCCCCTTTCCTGTTTACTTCCCCAGAACTTCTCGGGGCTTATGATCCAACTCACCAGCGTGAAGATAGGACTGTCAGCCCCCGCCTCCCCCATCTGGAAACTGGAGGCAAGACCAAAGCAACCCACCACCACCCCTACCGCCATCTTTATTAGCACTGTTTAGCATCAGCATTCAAAGAATATGAGATGAACAGCAGAAAGATGATGCACTTTCAGGGCTGGAGATAGGGCTTAGTAGTTAGGAGCACTTCCTGCTCTGATAGAGGGTCTGAGTTTGTTCTTAGCACCCACATGGTGGTTCACAACTACCTAGGAACTCAGTTCTAAGGGATCTGATGCCTTCTTCTGGACTCCAAGAACACCTGCACTTAAGTGGCAAAAACTCACACAAGCACACATATTCATCAAATAAAAATAACATAAATCTTAAAAAAATAATAACAATGATGAACTTTCAATCTGGGCATGATAGCTGTAACCCCACTTCTTGGGAGGTAGAGGTAAGAGAAGTTTAACATCATCCTCAGCTACACAGCAAATGTAGACTAGCCTGGCCGAAACAAACCAACCAACCCCGACTTTCTTAAGAATTTGATTGTTTTTATTTGTGTGCATATGTCTATGTCTATGTAAGGGCCTGTGTGCGCAGTACCCATGGAGGACAGAGAGGGGCACTGACAAGGGAGTGGGGAACTATACTCCAGTCCTCTGCAAGAACAGCAAGTGCTCTTGACCGCTGAGCCATCTCTCCAGCCCCAGAATCTACGCTCACACTCTTCTTACGGGAATATACAACAGTACAAACACTTTGGGGGAAACTAGTTGCCAACTTGGAAGTCAGGTATAGTGGTGCACGCCTTTAATCCCAGCACTCGGCAGGCAGGTAGGCAGATCTGTGAGTTCAAGGACAGACAGGACTGCACAGAGGTACAGACAAACAGAAAAGAGTGGAGGTGACTGTTGGAAGCACGAAGGGATGTTAGTGCTACGGCTTTATCTCACTGATACTGGCAGAAACTCTGAGGGACACAATGTACACACCCAGGGATGCCAGTGGATGTCTCGGACACAGCAAGCCTCCGGGGCATGACTGCAGGGTCTACTTTAATGAGGGTATCTCCGGAGGAGTATGAGTCTTCAGAATCATTTCCTGCTCTGATGCTCTGTATAGAAAAACAATCACCAAGTGGGAGGAGAAAAGGTGAATACTTCAGAAAGCAAGGACATTTCCTTACGGGAATTATTTTCTTTAAAAAACTGTGGAGACATGATTATTTTTAAATCCCTTGAACTGCAAACTCTGTTCTGCATAATGTCTAATTCTGTTGTCCCCAATGCAAATGCCCATACACACACATACACATAGACAGCAGCTTACATAATTAAGTCAAACATGAGTTCATGTGCAGTATAGACAACAGACCCAAAAGCAGACTGCAAAGATGTCAGTTGACTGATAAGAAACTTAGGATATGAGGCTACAAAAAATTACTGGAAATGAAACCATATCAGGAAATTATTATGTATTTTCAGATGTTTTTCCACTTAGGGTTTTTAATATACATAATCATCGATTATTGTATCTAGGACAATACTCACCTGTCCAGAGAGCTGGAATCTCAATGTGTGTTTCATGTGAGGCTCTTTAGCAGGGTGGCACTCAACATCCCAAAACTGGGCATAATCCCCTCTGTCTCTGGGCAGAAACATGATAGAGACCTACATAACACACAAGATCCCAACTTTAAACAAAGAATAGGGATTTAAAGTTTAGTGTAAACCAAGTAAAAGAGCAAATACATTTATATTGGCTAGTCCCCCCAACCCCCGGAAAAATTGGATTTGAGGGCTAGAAAGATGGCTCAGCGTTCTTGCAGAGAACCCAGGTTCCATTCTCAGTACCCATGTGATGGCTCACAACCATCCTTAACTCTTGTTCTAGAGGATCTGGGGCCCTCTTCTGGCCTCCTCAGGCACTGCATGCACATGGTACACAAATATAAACAAATAAAAAACACTCATATATATAAACTAATAAAATACTTTTAAAAGAAGGATTTGACAATTTTATCATAGTATAACATATCCAAAATATGTAACTTTCAAGCTATATATAACATTTCCCTCAAATGTGCAGTATACGCTTTTTTGGAGGAAAATCTCACCATGGAAACAATCTACTCTTTCAACCTCGTCATTGAGGCCTTCTCAGTGCAGACACAAGAATAGTGGAAGGTTAGGGTGACCAGCACAATAAAGCAAATGGCGCTAGGTTAGCACAGCTCAGACAGTAAGTAATTCAGAATGCTAGTCAGAGCTAGCTGTCCGGCTTATAGAGCTTAGGTATACATCAACCTGCTCATGCACAACCTGTGATGTTCAACTGATCAGGCTTAAGGGACCCCAAAGGCAATGCTGGCTGGTGACAGCAGGAGAAAAGCTTCAAACAGTGATCTGAGCTCTGCAGCAGTATCCAGTACCCGGGGTCTGAAGACAACCTTCACAGCAGCAACCACAAAACCCCTGCTTCTCTTACAGGCTGTGTCCAAAGGCAGCCCTTGGTCACAACTGGCTGGATGGAAGCCAGCAACCAACAACTGAGCTGCCACCTTCCAACTGTCAGGTGCTGGCTTCCCTGCAGCTGCTAAGGCAGCAAGGGAAATGAAACACACATACACAAATCCCAGCTGCTACTGAACCCATGCAAGAATCCCCCAAAGCAGCAAGCTATGTGTGGCAGCCTGACGAGGTGGGGAAGATCCCAGGGACACTGCAGTGGTGGCTAGGAATAAGGCAAACCCTACCGAACAAAAACTGATAATGCAGCTGTAGTGGAGCGCAGGCTGCATCCCCCATGGGTGAAGATCTGACTGTTGTCTAAGGAGGACCACCATCACCACCACCACAGCAACAAAATGGCTCCTGGTGGAGAACGCAGGAGCTGCCCCTCTCTGCAAAGGTCATTAGCCACCCACAGCTGAGGAAAACTAGGGGTGCCCCCTTTGACAGCTAAGTATGTGTCTCCCTACCACCTCAGTGGCAGGGAACAGAGCCTACTGACCTGACTGAGTACACCCTTGAGTTTTGGTATGCTTTCTCTTTCTCCTCCTGGGTTTGATGGGAGGGAGAGCTCAAGAGAGTCAGATCTATGGGTCAGATTGCCTGAGGAGGAAGAGGAGGAAGACCTCAGAGCCCGGCTCCCAGCCAGGAAAGAAGACTGCCGCCAAGACTGACCCATCGGTGGCTTGCTGCAATGGCAGTTTCTGCTTCAAGTAAGGGACTCACAGGAACTCCTAATGCTCTGCCCTCCAAGATTCAACCTCCAACTGCAGGTAGGGGGGACTTATTCTTGCCTTAGCCTCCAAGACTCAAACAGGAACCCATTTCTGCAGCTGTGACCTGCTTTCTGCAGATTTGCTCTGCATGGAATTATTGTTGGCTGTCCCGAGACCCTCTGAAGGCTTCAAGCTGTATCACTTGGTACGGTCTCTGAGCTGGTACCTTATCTAGTGCACAGGGCTGCAGTAAACATTCCCACTGAAGTTGTTGCTCCCATGTGGCAAATAAAGCTCCCTCTGAGACCCTAATTCCCTCCACTGTCGGCCCACTCCATTCTTAGATATCCTGGGACAAGAGAACTTACCATCTTACTATAACCATGTGACAATATTTTAAAGCAGTGCTTTATAAAAATCAGTGTTTAAGCCTTGACTTTATCAAAGAACAGTGATCACCAATAAGTTAGTGTCTCTGAGTCTGGACTAAAACATTAAAACATGTAAGTGACCTCATTCCTGCCTTGCAGAGCATAAGGATAATAACCCAGATTCTGAGGGCTTAGAGGGACAGGCAGACGAGGCCCAGGCGAGAGCACCAGTCCAGGGGGTCAAACACACAATGAAGAGGAGGGGACAAGCTTGAAAACAATGACATCCTGTATAGATACAAAACAAGCAACTGCTCTGAAACACTGAGAGTCATGCCTCTTTAAAAACTAAATTCAAAGCATAACAAAGAGGAAAAAACAATCAGCATTACGGCACACCACACACTCAATACACACCCTGAAAACTTTCATGTTTATTACCTCATTCGATTTATCACAGTGGTCAATACTTCAAAAGTCTACTGCACACAACTGCTATTTTTCCATGATGCAGCTGCCCTGGAGTCACCCTATATTCCTATTTAGTAACTCAATTCACCAGGCTAGACTAGGTGCAATTATTTATTGTCAGTGTCCTCTCTATACTGAAAGTCTATTTATTCACATTTCCCTAGGAAAAGTCACACAACAGCAAAATATAAAATAAAAAACACCATGGAGCTTACATTTCTAAGTAAATATAAATAAATAAAAAAAACAAACAAATACATAGAAAGAGAGAGAGAGAGAGAGAGAGAGAGAGAGAGAGAGAGAGAAAGAAAGAAAGAAAGAAAGAAAGAAAGAAAGAAAGAAAGAAAGAAAGAAAGAAAGAAAGAAAGAAAGAAAGAAAAATGAATTAATTCTTGGCTCTCTAGCAACAGTGTGTGTAGCCCTGAGACCTCATCTGAGAAATTTCTTTGGGCAGCAGATGGTGGTTACTGTGGAACTCACAAATGGTCAGAATGCCAGGAGTAATTATCCAGGGAGTGCTCAGTCACAAATGGACATCTCAGTAGTGTCCCTTGAAGCTGGAGATACAGGCCGTTATAAACCGCCTGATATGGGTGCTGGGAAACAACTTGGGTCCTCTGCTAGAGCCAGAAGTGCTCCTAACCACCAAGTCATTTCTCTAGACCTCCAGCTAAGGTTTTGATTATGTATGTAACAAATAATGAAAAGAGTGGTCATGAATTTGAAAGAGAGTAAGAACTCCTTGGTTTTGGAGTTCTTGGAGGGAGGAGGGGAAGAAGGAAACAATGTAAGTATATTATCTCAAAAATCAAAGAAATAATTTTTAAAAAATCATCCTTTGAAAATAATGAAAGCTCACAACAGCTGGAAGGATTTGCTGCCCATGAAAATATCCTGATAACTATGCTGTGACGTTGAATCGGGTCTCAGTGGCCATGGCTGGCAGGTAGAACCACTGTCTTGACTGAACACTCGCAGCTGTAACCCGGTCAGCACACTGGATGCTGCTCCATAGACTTCCCACCACAGCACAACGGAAGTGTGGTTGTGCCAGCAGACCTCTTCTCCAGTGGACAGCAGGCTCTGAGGCCAGCTCTGGTCTGAAGTGACCAGGTCACGTGATTCATTCCTCGTAGAATAATATCATGTGCTTACCAGCTGTCTATGAAAAACTTCTAGAACTCACCTTTTGGATTTCATGGCCTTCCAGTGTGCCAGAAATAGGTTTACATCTGAATGCTGTGTAGGTAGCTCTAAAAACATCTCCAGTTTCATCAACTCCCTGGAAAATAATCATTTTAAATACTTAAATGGCTATTTAATTACTATTCAAATGATAAAGAATCTCATAATATAATAAATTAAGAAAAAAGATCCCATTATTCTTATAGTAATGGAGGACAGGACAAATCCATCTCAAAAACAGGTCAAGAACCATCAGTACACTCCTAGGAAGGGGCCTTCTCCCCAGCTGAGCTCCGCCCATGCCATTACGTCAGCAGCTCCCAGGGGCTGAAACATGACAGACGGAACAGCAATGAGTGAACACAACACACAGTGTGCATGGAAAGAAGTAGGGTGTGCACACGTGGGGCTCAATAATAAAACCCTTCACATTTCTCAAACTAATTTATTTCAGATAAAAATCAGAACTAGGAAAAGTAAATGGAGCAAGCATTTTTGTATGTTTTACACTTTAAAAAAAGCTTTCTAGTTTGACTTTCAGAATGATCTGGTGAAAAAGCATGGCCATCCCCACCTACAGAAAACACCTGTGCACAAAGTGGGGAACGGACAACCAGCATCTCAACCTGTGCTTGTCGTCAGGGTTTGAAACAGCCACCGTCTGAACAGTTGGGATGACTGACCTTGACATACGGGGGGGCAAAGGATGACAGGTGCCACCTCACATTGGTGGGGCCACAATTCTCCAGTTCCAGATAGTTCTCTGAAAAGAAAAAATGCACATTTGTACTCTGAGAGGCTAGTGGCAAGCAGCTCTGTGAAAAACCTCATGACCTTACAGTCAAGTAGAAACTACAGAAGTTTCTAGAGAATCAGAGATCCTGTTTTGGATTTTTTTTTTCTTCAAGGAAAAGTGCAAAGACATTGAAGGGCTGAAACAAGAGAACACGATTATGATACAATGGGAAGACAGGTGTCAATGACTCACATGGTCAGGCTAGAGAGATGAAGGTTCTGTCCTGGGTCCGACACCTCTAACATCACCTGAGCAAAGAGCAGTCACTAGTCCGTTTACAGGCCACTGCTCAGGGAGACCAGAAAGAAGGGGGAAGGGCATGGGTGGCAGGAGGGTGTAAGTGGGCCCAGGGCTCAGATGTAACTTCAGAAGTCGGGATACAAGAGTCTCAAGAAATTCTGAAAGGAATGGAGCAGGAAAACCCAGGAGTATCACCAGTACCCTGGGTGTGAAAAGTTCATGGAGGAAGGGACAGTGTCACCTAAGAAGCTATGCATACAGCAAAACAGCTCTGATCAAGCTGGCCAGGCATCATGATGGCACCTACCCAAACTAAGAAAGGGAAGGCAGGGAGCAGGACCCTTCCACCAGAGGGTGTGCTGAGAAGGCAGCGGTTCCGGAGAAAGATGAGGGGGTGGGGTAAAGGTGTCTGTGATGGTAGCCACACTGTGGGCTCACTGAAAGGAGCCCACAAAGGAGGAGAAAAGGAGGGCAAGAGGAAAGGGTGGGGCAGAGAGAGTCCTGAGAAAGCAGAGTAGATTTAACTTTGTAGAAAGCTTTGACTAGATTTAAAAGCAGAAGGCTTCCTTTATGACAGAAAACAGATTTCATTTAGCCTAATGACTTCTCTCTGTGTGAGGCAAGGTCAGGGAACAGCTGGGACATGGACTGCTGGTGGGAACACGTGATACAGGGGCATCTGGGACTGTGAGTCTGTCAGCAAGCCTATATGGTCTTGCCCAGTGATGCCCTGACACTCGCGGGAGTGGGGACGAGCGGCCAGACAGCTAGGTTTGACCAAGGGAAATGGGGAGGGCTACGATTATCAGGACAGGCCATAGGACTCAGGGAGTCTAGGAGAAGAAATGGTAAGGCCATGAAGGCTGTGGACCTTGGAGTGGAGACTTCAACAAGGTTGGAAAGACTGAAATCCCTGAAGCAGGGGAAAGACAGGGATGGTCTTAAGATAGAGTGAGAGCAGAGTGAGCTACTGGGGTAAATAGTAAGATCCAGGAGGCCTACAAAGAAGGAAACAAAGTCAATGAAAGGTACTGTATGTCTCAGTGAGACAGGGACCCAAATCTTTTCTAGAACACCCAAATACTACTATTCATTTAGCAAAAGTCAGCGAGGAAAAGGTAAAAGAGACATTAACTACAGAGTACCTACTGGATGGATTGCTGAAGAATTTGTTCAAAACTGAACAAACGAATGACTGAATCTACTCTCAGTATGCCCCAAGAAAGTGATGGTTACAACAGTCCCTTAACACACGGGGAATGAGCAGGGAAGCTAGCCTATTGAGGACCTAAATACCTGTCAGTATCAGAGCCTTGGTCTCTCATCTACACTGTGGTGTGGTGTGAAAATGGCCCCCACAGGCTCATAGAAAGTGGCACTATTGGGAGGTTTGGCCTTATTGGAGTAGGTGCTGTGGATATCGCTCTGTATAAATAAAACACTGATTGGCCAGTAGCCATGCAGGAAGTATAGGCAGGACTAGCAGAGAGGAGAGAGGAAAAGGAGAGGAAGGCAGAGGGAGGAGACACCAGCTGCCCTTCAGGGAACATCATGTACAGGCAACAGGTAAAGCCACGGAACACGAGGCAATATATAGATTAACAGAAAAGGGCTTAGTATAAGAGTAAGAGCTAGACAATGGTAGGCCTGAGCTAATGGCCGAGCAGTTTAAGTAATATAAGCGTGTGAGTGATTATTTTATACGTGGGTTGTGGGACTGCGGGGGTTTGGTGGGACCTGGAGAGAAGCTCTCCAGCTACAAGTAGGTGTGGTCTTGTTGGAGGAGGTGTGTCACTGAGGCTGGGCTTTCAGGTTTCAGAAGCCCAAGCCAAGCCCAGGAGCACTTTCTCTTCCTGCTGCCTGCCAATCCAGATAGAGAACTCTCAGCTACCTCTCCAACAGCATGTCTGCCCGTGTGTCACCATGCTACTTAACATGATGATAATGGACTAAACCTCTGAACTGTAAGCCAGACCCAGTAAATGTTGCTGTGGTCATAGTGTCTCTTCACAGCAATAGAACCCTAAGACACCCATCTCCTTTCTTCTTCAATTACTAGGTTAGAGATCTGGTTGGAACAGGATAGCAATGACCATTCAATAATCCCTAAATACCAGGAACACACAGTTATTTGAGCCTAGACTCAGAGTTTAAGATTGTACTTCCAAATCCATCCCATTATTGAAATGACTGCCAATGACTCCATAATTTTCTCCTCAAGTATAAGGAGTAAATTTTGTATGTATTTACTCAGGATGAACTTCCAGCACAAGGGGCTAGAAGTATAGTTCAGCAGCAAAGCACTAACACGTGTGATGCCCTGGTTTGAGACCTGGTATACAAATGCACAGCTGTACTAAAAGCAAAGCACTAGACTGTATGCAGCAGCTGACATCTGACTGACCTAACTTTGTGATACAATACCTGAGGTTTTACCAGGTTCTGTTGGAGGAAAAATCACTGTCTTGCTTCTAATTTCAACTTTTGTGGAAGGTGGTTTTGTTATTGGTTTTGTCAAATGGCTAATGGAAGGTTCAGGTCCTGGGGCAAGATTTCCAAATGTACTGAAGGCCAAATGAGGTAAAGGTTCTTGAGTCAAATCTTCTCGAATTTGAACTTTTACCATTTTCTGAAATAGGTCAAATGAATAAGACACATAAGTAACTACTAGTTTAAAAGGCACATTCTGGTTTTTAAATTATGGTAAAGAGATTCCAAACAAATGAAACACTGATGAATTTAGAAATTAAAGTTTATTCAGATCTCAAAGAAGTATATCCTTGGTTCTAGCTCCTCTCTCAGCATTAGCTTTCTTCCCTCCCTCCTGCCTTCTGCTGTCTCTGCATGTGTGTGAATGGGTATGTGAGTGTGCATGCACATGTATGTGCCTGAGTGCTCACGGGGGTGTTGGTACTCCTTCCATCTCATTTTGAGTAAGGCTTCTCATTTCTCACTGTGTACACTGGCTAAGAAGCCAGTGAGTTTCCAGGGATTCTCCTGTCTCTGCCTCACATCTTGCTATGGGAGCCCTAGGATAAGCAGATGCACACTCCTGTGTCTGTCTTTACACAGGCTCTGGGGCTCTGAACTCGGGTCCTGACACTTAGAAGGCAAGTGCTTACCCACTGTGTCACCTCCCTGCCTCTCTCCCTCCTTCCCTTTTGATTTTAAAGCAAATAATTTGCAATAGTCTCTAGGTCCTTATTTTCCATCCCTGTCTCACAATAAAACTGTTCAGATCACTAAGGGCAAAATTCTGTACGAAGTGCTCTGAGAAGTATACCTACTTGGGTTTCATTTGACTTCCGAAAGGTAAAAGTTAATAAGAACTGTGAAACTGAAGCTACAAAATAAAAGGAATGCTGCTCAGAAAAATAACTTAGACATACCTTCTCTCCATTATCACAGTGTACGTAGATCAAGCCGGCCCATGGGAACATTGATTGTTTTGTGGACAGGGAAGAATTGGGACTCACAAGAATTTGTACTTTACTCCTTTAAAAAAAAATTAATAATGAACACTGAGAATACTCTTCACTTTTACAGAAGTAATGACAAGTTACAAACAGTGTTCTACAATAACCAATCTGTGGTGATATTTTATTTGTATGTTAATAAATAAAGTTTGCCTGGAGATCAGAGGACATAGCAAGCCATTAACACAAAAGTCAGGCAGTGGTAGCACACGCCCTTAATCTGATCATGTGGCAGGCAGGATCTCTGTGTGTTCAAGGACACACTAGGCGACAGCCAAGCATGGTGACACACTCCTTTAATCCCAGTACCAACCATAGAGACCTGGCGGTCTATATAGACAGGCACTGTCAAGGAAGTGAGGTAGTAGCTGGTCTAAGAGCCAATGAGAGGGCAGAACAGCAAGGCAATAAAGGCACAGGATAGACAGGAAGTAGCTCCTTTTTGGTAGCTGCAGAGCTGGAGAGGTAAGGTTGGTAATTCTCACTATTTTCCTGATCTCTAAGGCTTTCACCCCTATATTTGGCTCTGTGTTTCTTATTTAATAAGACAGTTTAGAAATTCATCTACATCAATCGTTTCCTGTGGCTGGGAAAAAACAAAGAATGGCTAGCTCTTGCCCCAACTTTTTCATATGGTTCATCTAGCCTCAATACCCAACAATGGCAAACAAAAAGTATACTGGTATAAATCCCTTAGCCCAAGGAAAAACTCTTTCTAGTATAAAACACTGAATAGAAATATCACCTCAGAATCAATTCCAGACAGATTCATACTACACAAACTCTGAGCCACTTGATAATTAGGGATGATACGGTTACAGCACACAGCAAATTAACTTTCCAGTAAACTGGAAGAAAGTATGAGAGGAAAATGAAGAGGGGGGCTATTAATTAGCTAGTTATTGATATTCTCTGTTCTCAAATTTCTCTTTCAGGACCTAAAGGTAAGCTTAAATGAAGAGATCAGACTTGTGTCTATGGGAAAAAAAAAAATCACACTTGTCAAAAAAATAGCATAGCAAAGTGATTTTTCATGACTAACAGCTAATCTATGGGGCCCCCAGGGTCATTTGTAAAATAACTTCTATCATCTCTATCTTTTTACTCAGTAGCTAGCAAGGGAACGCTACGTGTGATAAGCACTCAGTGCAAGCTGAGCTGATTGCTTTTCTCCAGGTATACTCTGGATACCCTATCCTTACATCAGTTCACAGCACCAGTCCAGTAAACTCTACAAATACGCAATCATAATTTTGCAAATGTAAATGAACTCCATGTTGCTCTTCTGCAGTGCTGTTAATCACAAACACTAAGCATTTTAGATGACAGAGTTCTATGCTGACCAGATAAAGTCTCTGCAAAGCTGCAAAGCTATGGTTTTCATCTTGTCAGTAATCAGGCTGTGTGTAGACAGTACCTGTGTAGGAATAGCTGAACCCAAAAAGACTCCTTCTTAGGACATTTTATATAGAACATTATAAATGAGGTTGTGGTTCAGACATGTTACAAATCAGGAAATTCTGGCTGAAAAATGTCTTCAGAAAAAAATACAACAAACAAACAAAAATCAATGCTCATTTCAAACCAAGGACAGAGAAAGCAAAACAGCTAGGCTTTGAGAGAGACTGCCAACCCTCATCACATACCTGGCTTTATTCCCTACATTGTGATTTTGTGAACAGAATAGTGTGTCAGAAACACTTTGATGTCTTCCATTCCAGGGTCTCTGTTCCTCACCAATCATGTCTCTTTTCCATCTTAGGGTACCCCTACCTAGCTGTGTGTGTGATCTCTTAAACTGTGCGTCACACAGTAAGATGTGTACTTTGTTAGCACAGGGCAAATCTCCACTGATTAACTTTATTTGCTTATTTCTGCAGTTCTGGGTACAGAAACCAGGGCCTCACACATGCTAGGCAAGAGCTCTACAACGAACCCTGAACACAGTTGTATGAGATAACCTGGTCCTTCAGTTGAGATGAGGAAAGAAATCAGTGGGAGTGGGAACAGAAGGGAAATAAGGTCAAAATACATGTATAAGATATTTACACATGTATGATAATGTTCTATACTCATTATATATAACTAATACCTTGTTTTAAAAGGCCTGCAAAAAGCCAGACATGGTGGCACATGTCTTTAATCCCAGCACTTGAGAGACAGAGGCAGATGGATCTCTGAGTTTGAGGCCAGCCTGGTTTACAGAGCAAGTTCCAGGACAGCCAGGGATACACAGAGAAACCCTGTCTCAAGGGGGAAAAAAAAAGCCTCCATGATGGCATCTGAATAATAACACAGAAAAAAACAAAAAACATACTTACTCTGGTGTGATAAATCCATGCTGTGGTGTGACTGTCAGGCAATGTGCTGGCCAGTATAGCTCAAATTTCAGTACCCTAACAGAGTTATTTATAATCTGGAAACGTCCAGTTTTTGCCATGTCACCTACTGGAACAGATAAATAATGTTAATTCCATTTAGCCATAGTGAAAAAACAAATGTTAGTAATACTGAATCCTGAATAAACGCACTTGTGTAACAATAGCTTATTTTGCTTTTCTCAACAGTTCAATTA
>CABHPP010132631.1:0-28936 GCA_902168425.1 Peromyscus attwateri | reverse complement strand
TCTCTGCTGGGCAGAGGATGATAAAAGGGAACTACATCCTGGAGAGCTGGAGCCAACTTGATTAACTTTAGGGTTTAATCAATGCTGCTCCATTCATTAGAGAGCCTCCCTGGCTGACCCCTGACTCTCTCTCCTCACATCACTCACTCACACTTTTAAATTTTCACAGTCGCCTGCTTGGAGTCAGGCCCAACCGTACTTTGGAGTTCATGGTTGAGTAGGGGAGTGCAGTGAGTCTGGTACTGGGCCAAGAGCAAGGTGCGGGGAGGCTGAGGAAGGGCTGGGAGAAGGCCTGGTGCTCTGGGAAACCTCTGTAAGGTGCTGTGGCCTCTGCTGTGGCCTCTGTTCATCCCTCACTACGTGTGTTTGTCTGGTTCTCTTTTACCCACTAAACTTGACGATATGAAGAACTTCAGGTCTCTTCTCTGGTGCCAACCCCAGAGGCTCTGTCCAGGGTTCCACAGACCTCTTGGAGACTTGGAGAATAGGATGATAAAGACCCAAGTCTTTTCCACACCAGATTTTTAGTCCTGTCCTGGTCACTGTCCTCTGTGTTACAGCCCTCCTTTGAACACAAAACTCAGGGTCAGTAGTGTAAGAAAAAAGCCACAGAGTTGAAAATAGCCTGGGCAGAGCACCAAGATCAATGGCCAGACAACTTAAGGCTTTTACTTCTATTTCTCGTACCCACAAAGGGGCCATGAGAGCTAAGCAAACCCATGACAGGTCTGTCTTCCCATGGGTGAAGGCTGCAGATGAGTAGGCTCAGTGAGATCCGCCTAGTGGGCAGGCTCGGGACAGGGCTCACTTGAGTTTGTGTTGGGTCCTATTGTACAGGGGCTTAAGACAAAGCATGGTTCTGCAGTTGGGGTGGAAGCTTGGGGAGAGGACCCCTGCAGATGGGAGGCAGTGGTTCTTTGGAATAAGGCCTGACCATGTGTCTCTTCCAGAGCGGCCATGTGAAGTGTTACCGCCTCCGATGTCCGCCCCTCCACTGCTCGCAGCCTGTGATGGAGCCACAGCAGTGCTGCCCCAGGTGTGTGGGTAAGTGGCTTTCTTCCTCCCCTGTCACAACTGTGAGCCCCTGGTTGAAAGAAGCCTCCAGAAGGAAAAGAGTGACCCTGTCCATCAGATGTGTGGGAACTGACAGATGCTCAGTGGACACATTCTGAACCCCCAAGTAGGCTAGGGTAGCAGCAGACTTCTGGCTCCAAAACTGATACACATTGCAGGAGAAGAAGGCAGATGAAGTAGAAATCGGGTGGGCAAGGTAGTTCAGCAGGTAGGGGAACCTGAGCTCCCCACGTGAAAACCTGAGAACAATCCCAGGGACTCACATGGTCGGAGGAGAAAACCGACTCGGAAGATTATCCTCTGATCTCCACCACATGCCACGGCTTGCACCCCTTCCCCCCAGAATGAAGAAATGTAACAAAAATGTAAAGTTACAGAAAGAAAGAGTAGAAACCGGCTGAAGGAGGTGAGAACAGCCTGACACACTGACTTCACATTTGAGCTCCAGTCCCTCTGGCTATAGGAAAGGAAGGGGAAAGTGAAGGCGAATGACCTGGGTCTGGCTGGCCCCTGGATGCATGCATGGTGTCTTTGTTGTGGCACGTTTCTCTACCCTTCGATTGTGAACCTCTCGGTGGCAGGGACAAGCCTTGCTCATCTGTTCCTAGTGCCTGGCCTGGTGCCTGGGGTAGAGAAGGGTCTTAGTGAAGAAGAA
Source organism: Peromyscus attwateri (assembly GCA_902168425.1). Lineage (NCBI taxonomy): Eukaryota > Metazoa > Chordata > Mammalia > Rodentia > Cricetidae > Peromyscus > Peromyscus attwateri. The sequence continues at coordinate 27,207 of CABHPP010132631.1, read as the reverse complement.
ATGAGAAGGACTTCCCAGGATGGGAGACCATCCCCTCCACCCAGCAGGATGAGGAGTAGGAGTTGGCCTTGGTGGCCAGTGAATGTTAGGAGTTTACACTGAGCACCAGGATAGTAGAGAACATCACCCCTGACTCCATCACAGGAACTCCACGAGGGTAGGAATTCAGTGTTCCCCAACTCTGTCTCTTGGTGCCCAGAAACAATCCCAGAGTGCTCCATGAACACTCATGGGCCTCAGCCACTGAGGGGGTGGCTGGGCTGCGGTGGAGAGAGACATGTGGTCAGGTGTGTTAGTGAGACCTCTTGGCTAGCTGATACGGGAAATGTCTGGGAAGCCAAAGCCAGACCATAGTTTAAATGCTAAGTGGAGAAAGGGGGAGAGAGAGGGGGAGGGAGGGAGGGAGAGAGAGAGAGAGAGAGAGAGAGAGAGAGAGAGAGAGAGAGAGAGAGAGAGAGAACAAAATCTTTAGAAAAGTGGCCTTCCTAATTCTGGCAAAAATGTTAAATCCATGGAATTCATTGCCTTCTTCTGCTCTCCCACCTTCAGATCCTCATGCCCCCTCTGGGCTTCGGGCCCCCTTAAAATCCTGCCAGCTCAACGAGACCACATACCAACATGGAGAGATCTTCAGTGCGCAGGAGCTGATGCCCACCCGCCTGCCCAGCCAGTGTGTCCTCTGCAGCTGTATTGTAAGACCTTCTACCGTCTTGGGCCCAAGCCAGTGTCTCTCCTACAAAGAGGGATGGGGCGGGCCATGACGTTAGAATAAGAGAGGTTGGAGGGAGGGGAACACCCAGGGTCCACAGCGTCTTGCCCCTAGCTTGGTGAGGTGACCTTTCTCTAGGTTTTCACACACGATCCCCAGATAATGAAGGTAGCTCGTATCTACTTTTCCCAGTGGACACTGTACCTCTTTGAGGGGAGGGGATGCGTGCATGTTGTTTCTGTGTCTTCTCCTGTTCCATGTCCAGGGCCTGACATGCAAGAGGATGCCAGGTGGCTGCTGCAGAATGAATGAATGAATGAATGATGAATGAATGAATTCCATTCAACAGTCTTGGGACACAGATGGGGTTCGGACTCTCTCTGCCCGTGGTCAGAATAAGGCCTAGGGACAGCAGGGTTGACAGCCCTGTAATTGGGGGACAGAGCAAAGCCAAGCATGGCCTGACTTAGGAAGTTGTCTTCTTGCTTGGAGAGTCTTGCGGCTCTCTTCCTGTCACAGGTGCTGTCACTCTTAGCTTCCCTTTCTTCTCTTTGCTCCCTGTCACCAAGCCTCTCCGGCCTCAGTCCCTGACTCCTGGAGGGAGTCCGCTGAGGTGCTCTTTAGCTTCTTGCTAGATGAGGTGTCAGTGAGCAATGCGTGAACTCCAGCTTTGCCCTGGCCTTGTGTGACTTTTCCTGAAGAGATCTGGACTGACATCTGTTCACCACAGATGGGGTACCAACGATATTGCAAAGAAACAATTCTATGTGGTGCCTGGGGGACAGACATAGTGGGTTACTTACGGGAGTGTGGCTTGCTCACAGACACGGCATCCCTAAAAATCCCACCCCAACATGGGTGACAACTCATGTCACAATCCTTGGAGTTCCTTACCCAATGTGCTGGCAGCTCCACCCAAGAGTCCTTCTCCCCAGACACTGTTTGCTGCTCATCTAATCTTGGAGAGGGGCCTTGGGAACCCAAGAGCGTTCTGAGTGTCCTGGGAAGTTTGTAAGTTCCTTTGGCTTCCGGAGTCCCATGAACCAGTCTCCACCCTCCCTGTAGGAGGAAATGTTTCAGTTTGGAGGCAAACTCTTGGTTTCCAGGGCGGCTTAGACAAGCCACCTCTCCAGCCTGCTTCCGCATTTTCTTCAGTTCCCGTCAGTTCAGGCTGTGAATCTTAAAGTGTCCATGGGGCAGATGGAACAGCCGGCCGGCCTCTGGAAATGACGACCTGTCGGGCCAGCGGGTCACTGCCCCGCTGAGACCCTGCCCCTTGCCATAGACTAGGACATTGCACCATGTGAGTCAGTGGCCCTAGGGGAAGGATCTCATCCTGTTCAGATAAGCGATGGGAGCTCAAGCTGTTGTTAGCTTGCTTGTGGCTACACAGCCAAATTCCAGACCCAGACCTCCCTGACTCCCAAGGTCCGTGCTCTTTTCCCAGTAGGATGTTATGCTTCTCATAAAGGGGAGGCCTGTGTTAGAACAAGGCTGTGGGAAGATGCGGAAATGGTGGTGGTGGATGAGGAGACTCTAGTGGTTCCTCTGCCCATCCTCTCTGGAGGCATGGCTCTCCTCTCTTTCACTCATCCCTGTTCATGGCTCTGGCTTGAGTTCTGACCTCCCCTCTGGAGCAAGATCCTTACCTCTCAGACTACAGGAACACGGGGCCTGACAGCCGCTTTTCACAGTCACCCTCCCAGCTGATCTTCACAACCCGCGTGGGCGTGCTCTCTGTCTTTCATAGGAGGTGAAACTCTCCAAAGGTGCCCAGCCTCCTGCCTCCCTGAGGACCCTGCATCCTGCAGTTTCACCTTTCAGAGTGGGCCTTGAAGTTTGAAGCCAGTGGTTTTCAATAAGGCTGACAGAAGCCTAGGGGTCACCCATGTAGTGCTCTCCCGTGCTGGATACCTGATGCAGGCCCAGGAGAAAGATACTGATTTCAGTAGGAAAAACCTGAAGCCTGGTCTCTGGTCCATTCTACTGACTTTCTCTATGACTGGATGGCACAGTTCCCCGCTCCTCCCCAGGACTCCCCTCATCCCAAAGCCCATTTCACAGGTGGCTGTGAAACCTGAGGGAACATTGGAGAGGAAGTTCTTTTAAGGACTTGGAGAGGGAATAGGGGGTCAAAGGGAAACTCCTAGCTGACTTTCCCTGCTCAGGAACCACACACCACTCCCTTCATCCTCTACCTCAGGGGTAACCTCAAGGCTATTTGCTCCCAGGGAAAGAGGCTCTCCTGGGCCCCAAGGCTGTTCTTCAACAGAGCTCATTTCCAATCTGGTGTGTTCTGTCCTTCAGGAGGGCCAGACTTACTGCGGTCTCATGACCTGCCCTGAACCCGGCTGCCCCACCCCACTTCCTCTGCCTGACTCTTGCTGTCAGACCTTCAAAGGTGAGTGTCACGGTGAACTTTGTAACTTGACATAGCCTAGAGTCATTTGAGAGGAAAGCCTTAACGGAGGAACTTCCTGGATCAGACTGGCTAGTGGGGGTATCTATGGGGAACGGTCTTGATTTTTAATTGATGCAGGAGGGCCAGCCCACTACAGGCAGCACTGTTCCCTAGGCAGGTAGTCCCTCCTAGGCTGGCTAAGCCAAGCAAGCCAGCAAGCAGTATTCTTCTATGGTTTCTGCTTCAATTTCCCACTTGAGTTCCTATATTGATTTCCCTCTCCGATGGACTGTAACTTGTAAGCGGAAAAAAACCCTGTCTTCCCCTAAATTTTTGGTGAGAGTGTTTTATCACAGCAAAAGAATGTAACTAGTACTGTGAGTCTTCCTGAAGTCTGCCAGGGTCCTCCAGCACCCCGTTTTATGAACCGGCAGGAAGAGCCCAGGGGCAGCCAGCATGTAGTAGATACTTCCTTCCTACAGGGAGGTGATAGCTTGGCATGGATGTCCCAGAAAGCAGGATCCATGGGTAATCCTGTGCGAAGTTGATTCCCCACCTTGTCAACTCCCATTGGCCAAAGCTCACATCCATAGCCCTCATTAATGGCCCTCACTTCTTGCAGTGTGGGTGATGGGCAGCCCTGGGGGCAGCAGGCAGTGGCGGGAGGAGCTTGGCAGGGGGCATGGATAGGAGGCTCTGCCAGGGTGACGCGGAGGGCACCTCGCTTCTGGGAGCAGAAGCGGCAGTGACTGTAGTGACTGGGTCCTGTCCCCCACAAGGCCAAAAGGAACAAAGTAGCACCCGGGAGGGGCTAAGCATAGGCTGAGTCCTCGTCTCTGTAGTCTGGCACAGGACTGGACTCCTGGGGTAGATTCTCAGGGTAAGCTGAGGCTGGCATGTGTGCTCTTGAAGAGCAGACTGGGCTTGAGCAGAGGTATACCAGTTGGACTGTCTGTGTGGACTGGGGAAGCCAAGGAGAGCTTCTCGGGGAGCCTCGGGTGTTGGGGTTTGGGAAGGTGTACTTCTGTGTAGTCCTTCTTCCTCCTCTGGGTGTCAGCTGGGAGGTGAACAGGGAGGCCGGCCGCAACGGATCTAACCGGCAGCCTAATTCTGCTCCCGGGCTCGCTGACGCAGGAACATTCAAGATGAGCCACACAGCGTAGTGAAGCAAGGGCTTGGGAAAGAGAATGGAGCCGAGCTTCAGGAAGCTACAGGGCTCTCTCTGTGTGCTGGTTCCCTAAGGACAGCCGCTAGAAGAGGCCTCGAGGCCCCTGGAGGCAGAGGGACTGGAGAGTAGAGCCCTGGAAGTGTGTCACGAAAACCCTGGTTGTAAGCATGGGACTCTGGGATCTTGGGACCATCCACGAAGGGATGACCAGTATCCCAGAGGGGTGACTTTTAAGTAGGCTAAATAAGACGCTCTGACGTAACTGAGCAGTTCAGTCCCTGGAGGGACCAGAAGGTCAGTGTTGAGGAACTGAAGAAGCGTCCTGGTGGTGGAGATTTCTGATAACTCAATATAGACAGATGGTCTGTACAGAGACGTTTAGGCCCCTCCTGGTAACTTGTAGATGTGGTGTTAGGCTTTTGGAAGGAGCAGAACTGTAGGCAGGGGCCGTGGCCGCAAAGCTGACCCTGCTTCCTTTTGAGTTTTCAGACAGGACAAGTGAAAGTTCCACTGAAGACTTGGCACAGTTGCAGCCTGGAGAGGTGAGTGTACACACAGCTCTGCAGCATGGTGGAGAGCGAGGCTGCTGTCCAAAGCCAAAAATCTGCACGACTCTCCAGCACTCACTTTTCTTAAACACTACACTGTCTATTCCCGATCCCATTTCCTCTGCCCACCCTAAGTCTGAGGCCTGAGAACTTGACTCTGGATCAGCTATATTGGCACCTCCAGGTTCCACCCTCTCTCCCTACCTGTCATTGGGGTCTCCATTACGGTTGATAGGTCATAAGGGAACAGGTTGCCACACAGGGCAGGGTAGGCCCCAGACTCCTTCATTTCCCTCTGGGGAATCTCTCTGACACTGCTCCATCCACAGCCTGCGTGTGTATGATCAGTCCAAGCCCCCGGGGAATGGCCTCTGGCTTGGTCCGTGCTTCTGTGCCTCAATTCTGGGGAAAGCCAGGAATCTGCCTTTCTGCTCCCCTCCACCTCCATCTTGGCTCCTGCCGATCTTGTCTAGAATTCAGATGGCCTAGCCTTCCTAACTCTCTGTGGTCTGGGGGGAAGGAGATGGGAGAATGATCCATAGCCTGACTCAGGTGCCCTACAGCTCCTCAGTGCCATGTTACAATGTGAAAACTCCTGTCCTTTCATCCTGGGCTCCAGGAACCTAGGACAGCCAAAGCTGGACTCCTGACCTTCCCTCCTCAGCCAGGGCATCTACCTGCCTTTGCCAGGCTGATTTTCTCAGGAGGGCCAATAAACCTGAGTCATTTGATCTGCTCCTTCCCGCTTGTCCCTAGAAGGCAGTGTCTGGGGCACACAGGCCAGTGCCAGACCCTGAACAGCTCCTTCCTGACTAACTGAATGTCTTGGTCCATGTACCAGTTGGGAGTTGCCTCCTTCAAGTCCTTCTTGCCTCAACTCCACCTGACCAGCATTTCCTGGGCTCTTCTGTGTGTCTGAGCCTGTACTGGGGCCTGGGGTGTCTCTATTCTGCAGGCTCTGTCTCTGTGCTGTGAAAGAGACTGTGAGGAGTGGGAACAGATTGTAGAAGGAAGGGTGTAAGTCGTTCATGGACATCGAGGGAAAGGACAGGCTTTTCTTCTTGCTTCCCAACCCTGTCATCCCCCTTCTGTGGCCTGGAGCCCAGTCCCCAACTGAGCTGCAGAGCATCCACCCCATAAGCTGCCACCCCGACCCCGACTTCACTGTCTCAGTCCCCCTCTGGAGGGGCAGAGGGGTCCAAGTAGGGCCTGAGAGTGAGGATCTTGGATTCCAGTGATTATGTGTCTCTGGGTGGACACTTGTTTTGTTTTGTTTTGTTTTGTTTTGTTTGAAGACAGGGTTTCTCTGTGTAGTTTTGGTGCCTGTCCTGGATCTCACTCTGTAGACCAGGCTGGCTTCGAACTCGCCACCACCGCCTGGCTCCTGTTTTTTGCTTTCCTGCACTGTGGAGTTCTGGAACCTTCTAGGATATCAGAAGCCCATTCTGTTGTCTTGTCACCTGACTTTTCCTAAGCAACAAGTTTTCTCTATTCCCGATCCCATATTGCTCTGCCTTCCCACGGCAGCCCCAAGGTCTGTGAAGGACTTGGTGGAAGTTGGCTTGCCAGATCCTTCTCAGTGTTTTTGTTCATCAGTCTGAGAATAGCCGAGCCCTTACTCAGATGATTCTGTGTGAAACCCATGCGAAGTCTGTGCTCTCTCTCTCTCTCTCTCTCTCTCTCTCTCTCTCTCTCTCTCTCTCTCCCCCTCTCTCCTTCTCTCCCTCTCTCACTCTCTCCCTCTTTCCCTCTCTCCCTCTCTCCCTGTGAAAGTCCCCTGGTCTCCTCTAGCAGACCTTTCAATGCAGCCTGGTTTGTGGCCCCAGCTGTGGCCTGTCCCACTCAGACAGTTCTGCATCCTGTCTGCTCTTTGCAGAGACAGGATCCACACTCGGAGGAGGGAAAGAGGAGAGGCCCCAGCACCCCAGCCCCCACCAGCCTCAGCTCCCCTCTGGGCTTCATCCCTCGCTACTTCCGGCCAGTGGGAACAGGCAGCACTACTATCAAGATTATCCTGAAGGAGAAACACAAGAAAGGTGAGGACAGGACCCTCCTCCCATGTGCTGATGGGGTAGGGACCCCTATTTCCTGCATCCCCTACTCTGGTTCTCCCATCTCAATCTGACCATGAGCTTAAACTCAAAAACAAACAAAACTGGGTATACTCTTGAAGATCATGGACCCTAACTCCCATTTGACAGATGAGGACACTGAGGTGCATAAGTACTGAGTCAGGGAAAGAACCAGTTGTTTTGTGGGGGTGGGGGTTTCACTGTGTAGCTTAGACTGGCCTTGAACTTCAGATCCTACTGTTTCAGCCTCCTAAGTAATAATATTTTATTGAGCATCTATTATGTCTTTATTGAAAAGTGGAGTGTGGGATGGACAGAACAGAGTGTGACCCAGTCTCTGCCCCAGTGGGCTCCTAGACTAGTTGGGGAGATACGTGAATAAATCTCCATGAGGCAGGACTGAGGATAAGACTGTCAAGTGAAGGAGGGGCAGAGCTGTTCTGCAGGGTGACAGTGGGGACAGGGAAGGAGCACTGGCTGAACAAGGAGAGGACGGGGTTCACAGCAGGGCTCAGACTGGTAGGGAGGGAAGAGCCCTGGGGCTACAGAGTCCCAATCCTGGACCTTTGAGGAGACACTAAGGCAGGGAGCGGGGAGTGGACCTGCTAGAGTACACAACAGGTATTAACAGCTGTCCTTGGCGCCCGCCCCTCTGGCCAGGCCAGCCCTCTCCTTGCTCCACCAGATGAATCTCTGAGGCCCAGGGAGAGCTCTCCATTGTAGCAGAATCTTAAAGAGTCTTATTAATAAAATCAAACCCAGCCAGGTATTGATGTAGCAGAATCTTAAAAGTTCTTATTAATAAAATCAAACCCAGCCAGGTATTGGGGTGAACTGGAAGATCAGAGAACCAGAACAAGCCACGGCTAACCTCACCTGGCCAACTTCTCAGCTGGTCTTGTTTCCTCAGACTGGAAGCCTCTGTGTCCTCATATCCAAATGGCTCTCAGCTGAACTGCTGCTTGAAAGCCTGAAAGCTTAACCAGCCAAATGCCTCTAGTTTCTGGTCCTCACGCCTTATATATCTTTCTGCTTTCTGCCACCACTCCCTGGGATTAAAGGCTTGCTTTCTGGGATTAAAGGCGTGTGTCACCATGCCTGGCTGTTTCCAATGTGGCCTTGAACTCACAGAGATCCCAGATGGATCTCTGCCTCTGGAATGCTAGGATTGAAGGTGTGAGTGCCATCATTTTCTAGCCTCTGTATCTAGTGGCTGTCTGTTCTCTGACCCCAGATAAATTTATTAGGGTGCACAATATTTTGGGGAACACATTACCACCACACTCCATCTTCAGCAAACCCTGGGTATTGGAGGGATGTCAGAGTTGGTGGAGGTTTTATTCCCTGGCTTGCATTTTGCAGACAGTGTAGCTGATGCTCACTAGGCACACTCTACGTTTTGGACTAAAAACTCTGGGCAGACCCGAGGCACTGACCTCCCTTCCCTCCCTCTTCCCTGCTCTCCATGTTCCAGCTTGCACCCATAATGGGAAGACGTACTCCCACGGGGAAGTGTGGCACCCTACTGTGCTCTCCTTTGGTCCCATGCCCTGCATCCTGTGCACATGTGTGGATGGCGACCAGGACTGCCATCGCGTCACCTGCCCCACCCAATACCCCTGCAGTCAACCCAAGAAAGTGGCTGGGAAGTGCTGCAAGATCTGCCCAGGTAGGAGGCATGCTACAGGCAGGGAGGGCACTGGCCATACTGGGAGCCTCTGGGACCCGGAGTGATCACACTTAGCCCCAGGATGTGGGGTTTACAGGTGTCCAGGCTGCTAGAAGCACAGGCACAGAAAATACCAGACGACGTGGAACCTTCTAGCGTGACAGTGGTAGCCTCAGAGGCTCTCAACATGGACGTGAAATCAAATGACGTTTTGCATCCTATGAAGTCATAAAGTATTAGAACACTGGACATTTTGAGACTAGCCCTTGTTCACTGAACCCATCACAAACTTTTTTTCTCTCTCTTTTAGAGGATGAGGCAGATGCCGACCACACTGAGGTCATTTCCACCAAGTGTCCCAAGGTCCCAGGTCAGGTCTCTGTGTACACGTTGGTATCTCCAAGCCCAGATGGCCTGCATCGCTTTGTCCTGGAGCATGAAGCCTCTGACCAGGTAGAGATCTACATCTGGAAGCTCGTGAAAGGTGAGTGGCCAGCTCCTGCTCCCGGCCTCATATTCCTCCGGTACCTTCCTGCCCTCAGAATCCAGGGGGTCTTAAGGAGGTCTTACTGATCAGATGCCTCAGCATCCTTCCAGGAGTAAGAACCCCTGATTCCATCCCCATTCCCATTCCTCTGTGATTTCTGATAGCTCTGATAAGCTCGCCAAGGCCTCTGAATGCTCCCTCTCCTGGTCATGGAGGGTTACTGCACCCTTTGAGGAGTCGACCTTAAAATCATAGACTCTCGGGGTGAGATTGAAACCTTAAGCCATAATCCAAAGCCTGGAGAAAAGAAGATTCAAGGGGTGGGGACTGCTGGCTCCTGACTCTGGTGGGCTGCCCTGTCAGAGGAAACAGCTTTATTCTGAGTGATTGCAGAGGTCAGACCACAAGCGGAGGCTGTGCCACCAGGCAGACCTGGGTTCAAATCTCACCTCTGCTACTTCAAATCCTGCCTCTGCTCATTCTTAGCTGTGTGACCTCGAACAATCACCTAGCCTCTCTGGACCTCCGTGTTCTCTTCTGTGAACTGGGGAAAGGTGCTTTGGGATAATCTCTGACCTGTGGACTGTGGCAAAAATATCTGTCTCCTCCTCCCACACTGGCTGGTTAGAATGGCAGAGAGGTGGGCTTCTGTTTAGTAAGAGGAGACACTTGCTCATCCTTGGAGCCTTCCTATGGTAAGAAGAAGGCGCAGAGCTCACAGCAGGAGAGGAAGAAGCGGGAACTCTTGCCATTGTTCTGAACCTTTAGCTCATACTGTTTCCCTGGGCTGGTGCTGGCTACAGCTCTCAGACCACCCACACTGTACACCCCAGCAGGTGCAGGGACAGCAGAAAGCAGTACGTCCCCCCCACCCCCGTCCTTGGGAACAGATGGCTTGATGACATAGGCAACAGGTGCTTATGGGGCGCTGATCTGGCCAGGGAAGGTTTCCTAGAGGGTGGACCTTTGTAACAGAGGGAAGCAAAGGGCCTTGGATATGCCATAGGGGCTTTGCAGGCAGGGGCAGGGGGCAGCAGCCCTGTGCTCCGTGATCTGTATGCAGCAGACACTGTGTGCAAGGTGCCCCATTTAATCCTCACAAGAAACTTCACGGTATGTACTCAGGCCTCATTTTGTAGATAAGCAAATTAAGTCTGAGAGGCTGGAGTGTAGCTTAGTCTCTGGAATGCTCACCTTGTACACAGGAAGCCCCGAGTTCAATCCTCAGCACAGTATAAACCAGACCTGGTGGCAGACACCTGTAATCCCAGAAGTGAAATCAGACTTTCAAGGTCATTTTCAGACACATGGAGGATTTGACAACAGCTTGGGCTATGTAGACCCTGTCCAAGGAAGGAAGGGCAGACTCAGTCTGGAAGATAACATGGCTTGCCCAAAAGGCTGAGGGATGTGCCTGAGAAAGACCAAGAAGGGCCAGAGAGAGGGAACTGATTTCCCATCTCATCATCACTGCACTCGGCCTAAAAGAAATGAGGGGGACTCTTCAGCTCTACCATGCCAGGCCCTACTGCCCCACCCCTGGGAGTGCTCCCCATCCTTGGCAGTGTTCCCCATTCCTGGCCCCTGGGCCACCCGAATGTCCATGATTCCTCCCTGTTCCAGACTGTCACTCCCAGGGTTCATTATGAGGACGGGCGCTTGCCGTTTCCTCCCTCAGAGGGGTGGAAACAAGCGACCCCTGGGCCAGCACTAGCGAGGCCACTCCCTCTGGGACCAGCCCAGGGCATTCGTTTCTGAGCATACGGGCTCAGGGTTAAGAGCCTGTGAGGTCTGGAGTTTCCTAGTAGGGCAGACTTCAGGAGCCTCAAAGAATTTCCCTCCTGATGGTCCCTGGCCCCTGCCACACCCTGTGCAGGTGCCTCCATCTCAGCCCAGAGCAACTTGGTCCAGAGAAGTTTGGCTTCACTGTGAGCTGGACTGGCCTATTGCCTGGAATTCATTCACCAGCGCCAGCTCTGCCTAGGGGGCCACGGGCTCAGCTGTGCTCAGACTTGACATGGTCTTTCCAAAGGGCAAGAGGCACATTCAAGACCCCCCAGGCCCCGAAGTATCTTCCTCTCCGTCACGCCCTGTAGACCATGGTAGAGGGATCCCACACACCTGTCACCCCTCCTCCCATTTTTTCTGTGTCCTGGGGAGCATGCCGTGGTAGGCCTGTGCAGGAGGGCCCGTCTTCATCTCAGAAGTTATTTCTTGCCACTCGGACATAGTCCCTGGGCCTTTGGAGCTATTTGCTGGCTCTCGGCATCTAAGCCGGAGCTCCAAGGGTAGTGCTGGCTAGTTCCCAGTTCCTGAAACTCAGGCTCCATATCTGCGTTTTCTATTCCCCTTCATGGGGCCCCCTCTGACCCCTGGGTACAGGTCTGGTTCTTGGTGTCCCCTAAGGCGGTGCTGGCCTAGCTGAGGCCTTACTGGCTGCATTTGATCTCTCTGGTCACCTCACTGCCCATGTGCTTAGGACCTCATGCCATGTATGGTGCCAGGGGTAGCTGCCCACAAAGTGAAAATATCAGAGGATTTAATTAATACCTCATTCCTCCAGAGGCCTCACTAGACTAGGTACATATATATTTATCTACCCATCTACTTATCCATCCACCCACACCCATCTATTCAGCTATCCAGACATCCCTATACCTATCTGTCCATCCACCCTTATATACATCTTTCTGTCTACCTACCCATCTATCCATCTATTCATTCATCAACACACCCATCCATCTACCTCACATCATTCATCCATTCATCCATCCATCTATCCAGCTATCCATCCATCCATTCACTCATTCATACACAATGAATTTTGTTTTGTTTCAAGGCAGGGTTTCTCTGTGTAGTTCTGGGGCACTTATCTTAGTTCCTTAAGCTTATCCAGACATCCCTATACCTATCTGTACCATCCACCCATCTATCCACCTACCCCTCACCCATCTAACAATCTATTCATCCGTCCATCCATCCATCCATCCATCCATCCATCCATCCACTCATTCATTCATACATACACACATATGCATGCATGCATGCATCCATCCATCCTTCTATCCAGGGAATCATATATCCTACATGTTTCATGCTCAGAACCCAAAGAGTTAATTAAGTTCTCAAGAGTTCCAAGTCTGGGAGAGAAGGAGAGAACAGGCATAATGACAGCACCATAGACGTGGGTGGGATTGGTCTAGGAAGATAGGTAAGTCGGTAAAGTGCTTCCTTCAAAAGCATGAGAACCTGAGTTCAGTCCCCAGAAGGCACGTAAAAATGCTGGGTGGAATGGCACACACTTGTAATCACAGCACTAGGGAAGTGGAGACAGGAGGATTCCAGCCACACTAGCCTACCTGGTGAGCTCCAGGCCCATGAAAAGCCCTGTCTCAAAGGAAGAAGGCAACATTACTGAGCATGGTACCCAAGGTTGTCTGTCCTCTGTCTTCTACATTCATGTACACATATGTGTGTGTGTGCGCACACACCACACATACTTAAAAAGAAATGGGTAAGATGATCAACAGAACCTAAGTGTGATAGGCCCTGCAGAGAGGAGGCTGTAATCCCTGCAGGGTGGATCAGGGAAGCCTTCCCGCTAAGATTTGGTGGATGGGTGGCTCACTTGCTGTGCATAGGAGGTGTAGACAGCACTAGCAGAAGGTTGGCATTTGTAAAGGCTTGGTTTGCTCCTAGGACCTCAGGGATTAGCTAGGGCTGGGCCACTCTCGGGACATGCTAGCTCCGTGTTCTCTGCTGTCTGAAGGACACAGCTATGGGTTTTTATCATATAATGCCGTACGCTAGAGAAAAGCTTGACTGCTCTATGTGCTCAGCCCTTTCTTCTTTACTGTCTCTTTCCTCCCTCCCCCCTCCCCTCCCTTCCTTCCTCCCTTCCTTCCTCCCTCATTCCCTCCCTCCTCCCCTCCCTCCCTCTTTCCCTTCGCCTGGGCAGGTATGTGGATGGTGACAGGATCAGCCACTGAGAAAAGAGGCTAAAGAACACGTTTTCTTTACTGTGGAGGGGACAGGTGGTCAGAGAAGCCAGCCTATTCCAAAGTGTCACCACATGAATTGTGGATTAAGAGGGGCTAGGGCCCTAGTGTGGTGACTGAGGAGGGGCAGTGGAATGGGAGAACCCTGCAGATTTATTCCACATGACTTGGTGTCTGCTCAGATTGGAGGCAGGGAGGGAGGTGGCGGGGTGAGTTGTGAGTTGTCACCCCATCCTACCCTCCTAGCTCATGCCTTGTCTGCCCATAGGAATCTTCCACTTGGTTCAAATCAAGAGAATCAGGAAGCAAGATTTCCAGAAAGAGGCCCAGAACTTCCGGCTGCTCACCGGCACCCATGAAGGTGGGATCTTGGGTTAGGAATAGGGCCAGGGAGGGGAGCAGAGACAAAGCAGGACCTCTTGGGGAGTTCCCAGGCTGCTGGTGTCAGGAGGAAGGGTTGGGGGGGGGGCTGTCAGCCACAGACGTCAGTTCCCAGCACAGGAATCCAGTGGGTGTCTGGGCCAGAGATTTCTCAATCCCTAAGTGAGAGAGAGAGAAGGTGAGCTTAAGCAGCTGGCCTTGTCTTGGCTCAGTAGGGTCAGGTCGGAGCCCCCTGGTACGTTCCATCCCTCTAAACCAGTGGTTCTCAACCTGTGGGTCACCACCCCCTTGGGGGGGCGCATATCAGATATTTACATTACAATTCAAAACAGTAGCAAAATTACACTTATGAAATAGCAACAAAACAATTTTATGGTTGTGGTTTGCCAGAACACGGGGAACTGTATTAAAGGGTCGTAGCATGAGGAAGGTTGAGAACCAACCACTTCTCTAGACTGCCCATTCCCAATGAGACCTTCCTAACCACCTTCCTTTACACTCTAATTTGCTCGGCATTACTTTATGAAGATGGACCTGGATGGGATTTTTGGGGGGTGGCAGGTCAGGTGGCAGATGAAATGTTACCCACAGGAATGGAGTTAGGAAACCCAGCCCCTAAATGCAGAGTGTCTGAAGGCTGAGTCATACAACTATACGCTGGGGACCTCAGCTTTCCACCAGTGGGTCCCAAAGCCTAGCCCACACAGTCTTCCAGCCCCAAGCACTAAAAGCGCAGTCACTGCCACTGTTGAACACGTGCTTGTGAGCGCACATGGCCATACACACGCCCTTGTCTCTTCTGCCGCTCTTCATGCAGGTTACTGGACCATCTTCCTAGCCCAGACTCCAGAGCTGAGAGTCACAGCCAGCCCAGACAAAGTGACCAAGACATTATAACAAGGACCTGAACAGTTGCAGATATGAGCTTTATTGTTTTTGTTATTATATATTAATAAAGAAGTTGCATTACCACCACCCCCCAATCCTTGCCTGTTAACTTCACATCCCATTTCCAGGGACCCTTCTAGGTAGATAGATGCCTCATCTTAAACTCATATGGATGGAAGTATATTCAGACCCGTGGTCCTCACAGCAGCTTTTCATCAGAGCCATGGACAGGTCTGGCAGCCTCCTTGCCCAGGCCTTTGTCTCCCAGCACCCTTACCTCTAAGCACCCCCAACAGGCTGCCTTTACAGGTAGCACCCCCACCCCCCAGCGGCTTCATGGCACTGGGCCTAAGAAGAGGAACTAACTTGGTTAGCCAAGTGGTGGTGATCACTGCCTCAAAGCACTTTTCCCCGGGGCCTGGGGCCTTCCTATGGCCAGCCAGCCATACTTCAGGGAATCTGGCTTTAGAGGAAAGCTGGAGCGTAATGTACCTGAAGGCATGGAGGAGTAAGTAGCTGGCCCAGGACTGGAAGCCAGGGCTCTGGCTCCAGGCTAGCACTCCTCCCCCATTCTCGCTGCCACATGAACAGCCTCACCTCCAAAGGGATCCAAGACTGCAGTCAGATTGCCAAGTTGGCCCGCTATCCGAGAAGGCCTAACCCTTACAGCGAAAGACAAATCAACCATTTGTCCTGCCCACGTGTGTAAGTGCTCGCGATGTCAAATATGTTTTATGGCCCGTGACTTCACTTACGTCAAACAATGCAGGATTTACACCCCCACACACACACACCCGACTCTGGAGAGATCTCTGAGGCTCAAGGAAGGCAGTCTTTCCCAGAGCCTCACAGTGATAAGTAATAAGGCAGGACCTGAACTCAGGTCCTCTGCCACCCTGCTGAAACTCTCAGGATACCCAGGCTCAGTCATCCACAGCCTCGGCTCCCTGCTCTCCCCATCCAGATCAGATTAAAAGCAGTGAAGAGATGGTGGGCAGAGGCCTGTTGACGGGATCTGGGCAGTCACTGAGAGCCCATCCTGCTGTCTCCACAGCCTTGGTTTCCACCACACTGCCCCCGAGGTCTGGGAGATCTAAGCAGCCACCAATGCCACCTTAACTGGAAATCACCTTCCTTAAGCTCCTGTCGCCAGCTCTGGGGGGACAGGCTTGAGAGTCTGAGGTTAGAAAAACATGCCTATGGCCTCCCTGTCATCCCATAGCCCCTACCTGAACCTTCTACTGGATAGGCTTAATTTAGGCTAGCTTGCTCACCGCAGGGACTTAGTTTGGCAACTCTAGGGGTGGGTTCTGAGCAGTTCGGGAACCTAGAAGCCCAGCCATTCATAGTGTGGGCTCTGAGCATCTTCCCAGCTATATGGGATGTCTCTTCAGCAGCTCTCCCCAACGCTGCATCCTTGCCCCTTGGCTCACATCCAGTCCTCTTCCCCATTGTAGGGTTGCAGGTGGGCTTTGCAGTCCTGGGTTTCAGGACAGGAATGGGTCCTCAGTGTACTGATGTGGCAGGACAAGCTGCCTCCCTGATCTCTTTAGTAGGCTTATGTGAAGCCTATATGTGTGCCCCAAGCCTGCTTCCCCATCGGGGGACACAGTCTACACATCAAGCCCTCCTTACTTCAGTCCAGCCCTGTCTATCCGAGCAAACACTCATTTTGAGCAACACCGAACTGCTCCATGATGTCACAGTCTCTGAGCCACTCCAGGGTAAGCCTTACCCTAGACCAGTGACACAGAGCAAGGAGCTGACGTTGTCCTTCCCAGGCCTGGAGGAGGAGGAGGAGGACAGCAGCAATGAGATGAAGAGGTGACAGCGTGATCTCTGAGTGATGAAGGAGGTGAAGGCAGGACTCCGTGGGGCACAGCCCCCGACCTCAACGGAGAATACTTCCACCGGCTCTGAGGGATGAGGAAGAGAGAGAAACAGTGGAGGGAGGGAGGGGCAGGGAGGCTGGGTAATGATGTGGGAGCAGAAAACTCTGTAGATGAGAGCAGCCAGGACAAGGAGGATCACGATCGTTCACCAGTGCTGGACAGTGCTGGGCAGTGAGCAGATGGAGGCGAGGCTGCCTTCCAGCTCAGAGTCTCTGGCTTCACCCCGAGAGACAGTCTGTGATTTAGAGAGCTGCCTCTAACCACTGCAGAAGAATGGCCTGGCAGAGCCGGGCTGAAGCCAGGGAGGAACTGTTCAGGGAATGAACGTGGGAAGCTTGGGTAGGAGGGAGGCCACGGGGAAGGCAGGATGGGCTGACTGGACGGACAGTTGAGGGAGAAGGAGGGATCTCACCAGGTGGCTTCTAGTAGACACGTGCGTGTGCACACACACACACACACACACACACACACACACCCCTGGCACCTGAGGAGACAGTCATAACATTCTAGGTATATTATGGGTTACCAGAAGGCCGGGCTAGGGACAGAAGGTAGGAGCTGTTGGCTTATATATGGTGACCTAAGCCAGGAGGGGAGGGACCGTGGCCTGGGAAAGATTGCAGAATGACAAGAGAAGGAGACTGAGGCCGAGGCACAGAGCACTTTGCAAGGGAATGACTAGGGAGAGCAGAGGGAAGGCAGGAGACTCTCACCACGAAGGCAAACAGGCAAGGCCTGAAAGAGCCCTCTGTGGAGACGAGGGCAGCCTCGTGGCCATGACAACCATTAGTGTCGGTTGAGAAGCAGAAGCTGGGTTTGGGGCTCCTGAGGTGGTGTCTGAGAAGTGAGGAAACAGACTTTTCACAAATCTGGCAGTAAGAAGAGAGGAGGAGGGTGGCTGGCTGTGTGCGTGGGATGGAAGGTGCTTTTGGATGGGTGGGAGTCCAGCCAGTCTCGGTAACGAGAAGACCCCAGGGAAAGAGAAGAAAGGAGGACTGAGGACGGAGAGACGGATATTCAAAGATGATCATCTTCTCTTGGCCACACCCCCACTGTGGGACCCTGACTCATCTCACATGAGGCTGCTGAGGAAGAAGGGGATGGGAGTCTTAGGGACCCTAGGGGTCTACTGTCCTGCTTGGAGGTGAGTGACGCCCACTCCATCATTCTGATCTATTCAAATCCATCATCGTATCTGCTCCCCAGTGAGTGCGGATTACTATTCCTGTCTCACAGATGAGGAAGTGAAAACCCAGGGGATGAATGGTAAGACAAGAATAAAAGGAGGAAAGTGGGTTCCAGCTGGGGTCTAGGACGCTGGGGTCTTGCGGACCTCAAAGCACCCGAGGGCCCAGCAGACCTGCGCTCAGAGCTTGTATTCCACTTGTCCATCCCAGGTGGCCTTCTGGCCCCAGAACTGGTTTGTTCACTGTGGTGCCTCCAGATTTCTTGGGGCGGATTCCTCCTGCTCTTCCTCCTGCAGCGGTGACACCTCCTCTTCCCACCCCTCCAGGGATACTGGGCTCTGGGAAAGGGCAATACTTCTGAGAATCAGGATGTGACCAGTGGTTTGAAGCCGCCTTGGAGGTGAGGGAAGGCCTGGGGCCACACTGGCACAATGGTGTCTCTCTAGGGCTGGCTCAGTAACCCACCTTTCCTCAGCCTAGCATCTGGAAAACACCCCTGCCTGACTTCTCCTCAGAGTCATGTATAGGAGAAGACTGGGAATTGCTATCGGGTGTGGCTGAGGCTGGCAGGGGCTGGGCTGGTGTGGGTCTCTGCACAGGGAAGCTTTCTAGAATTAAACCTTGGATCTGGACCTCTGCTCTGGCTGATGCAATGACCACAAGGATCCGATCTTAATCTCAGTCTCACTTACCTGCTCTAGCACAAATCACACTGTGCCTAAGGTCAAACAGCAATGAACCCGCTCAGAGGCTGGGACTCCGTTACAACCTACTCACAGCTCCCTGCCACCAACCTTTCCCCCTTCCCCCTTCACCCCTGCTAGAAAGTCCTGCCTGTCAGCCCTGATGGCCTTTCCAAACCATCGTCCCACCAGTCTTTCCCTTACTAAAGCTGTCTTTCCAGGACTTCCCACTGCCCCTGGGTGACACCAAAGCTCTCTGTCCTGACCCTACTTGATGTCATCTGCTACCTCTTCAACACAATCTCCTTGCTTCTCCTCCCAACAGCACCCCAGGGTCCAGGCTACAAGTCTGTGGGGGCCAGGGCGTGGAATGTGGTAGTTTGAATGAGAATGGCCACCATAGACTCATACATGAATGCTTGGTTCTCAGTTAGTGGAACTGTTTGGGAAGAATTAGGAGGTGTGGCCTTGTTTGAGGAGATGTATAACTGGGAGTGGGCTTTGAGGTTTCAAAACCCCATGCCAAGCGCTCTCTCTCTCTCTCTCTCTCTCTCTCTCTCTCTCTCCCCCCCCCCCCACCCCATGCCTGCTTGTCTGCCACCATGCTTCCTGCCATGATGATCATGGACTAACCCTCTGAAACTGTTAAGAAAGCCCCCAATTAAATGCTTTCTTTTATGAGAGTTGCCTTGGTCATGGTCTCTTCACAGCAATAGAATAGTAACTGAGACACCCTCCCTGGTCCTTCCTGTTGCCCACACATTGTATTCTTCCATAATGGAACTTGTTCTTCTGCATAGCAAAGATCTGCTGCCAGGCAGTGGGTCTCTCCTGCAGGAGTATAGTCTCTCTCTGCAGCCAGCCTGTGTCCCACAGGAGGCATTCAATACACAATAGTCAAAGCGGGAAACACGACAGTAGCAGTGAATGCAAGGGACGTATCATAGGTGCTCAATAGATGTTTGCTGAGTCCTTGAATCATCACTACCATTGTCACCCAGTGCCACTGCCATAATCACCATCGCTGCTGCCTTCACCACCGGGACCTCACATGTATGGGGCCCAGAATGCAAACAGAGCCTCAAATACTTAAAACCTGAGAGTCACACTAACAAACCATTCCACGATAGATCTTTTTGGCCTTGAAGGCCAACTTCAAATACAAAGTTTGTGACTTCTCTGAATTCCTTGGTAGCACAGGAAAGAACCAAGTCTTGTTCCCTGGCTCTTCCTCCCCCTCCCGTCTGCTGTTTCTTTATTTGGGGAGGGGGGACATCCCAGGGTGGCCTCGAACTCACAATCCTCCTCCTCCCATCTCCTCCCAAGTGCTGAGATTGCACACGTGTATCATCATGTCTAGATCCTTTTTTCTTCTTCTTCTTCTAGCTCTGTTCACAGGTGTGGCCACCCCAGTCTGCATCCTGTGACAGCTTTAGAACATATCCATAGATGCTTTTCTCCCCACATTGGGCCATGCAGCCCTTATGCTCCCCTTTAAACCTGGGAGGATTCACCTGTACCAGCAGAATGAAGCAGAAATTAGACAGGTGACTTCCAGCCAGAAAAGGCCACACAGCTGCCGCCTTGCTACAAAGAGACTTGCTGTTGGAGCTCTGAGCCGCATTGCACAGTTACTCTGTGGCAGGCTGTAAGAAAGCCAAGCCACGTGGAGAAGTATTCCTGGATGCCTCAGTCACCGGGTCCAGCTGAGCAACAGTCCAACTACCAGAAATGATAGCCCGAGTATGTGGCTAGAGGGTCCAGGCATGGTGGGGCACAGACAAAGCATTGTATTGGTTGGTCCCAGCTCCTAACAAACAGAATGCAGAAGCATTCAAAAGCGTGCGTGCGGGGGAGGGGGGAACAATAGTTTGTCATGCAGCAAAGGTGAGTGGAACTTGTCCAGATCCCACCCACAGTCCTGCTGTCCCCTGCTGTTGTCAGTGGTCCTTCTGAGAATAGGTGAGACCACACTGCAGGCAAATCCCACAGCTCTCAGTGACAGAGAGGTTGGCCATCTAGGCCAGAACATGGCCACAGAGACAGAAGTGGATGGATTTAAGAACCCCACCTAAATAGAAGGTCGAGTCAACAAAAGCCATGCTGATCAGACATGGCTGCCACCTCCCTCCCTCAACATTTAAGAAAACAGATGGCTTCCCAGTTCCTACTGCTACAGACTTGCTGTAGCCAGTCCCAATGTGGCATCTCCCACTCCCTTGTCATTGTCGTATGTACTGGTTCCAGGTGATCTCCCAGTATAGAAAACCCGACGATACACACCCCCCATCCCACTGATGGTGGCTGAGGGTGTGTGGTACTAACATTCCAGCTCCTTTGCACTGGTATCAACAGCTGAGGAGTCGCCAGCGCCAAATCCAGAGCTTCTCTGCAAGACTGAGCCCTGCTCCCCTTTGTGGGACTTGACTTGAATCAACCCCCCCATCCTCCCTTCCCCTCCCCACCTCTCCTCTACTCCACAGTTACTGGTTTGTCTTGGAAAACACCTCCTAATACTTCACTTTCACCTGATGCCTCAGCTCAACCTCTGAGTCTAGGCATCCCAGCAAAAGGCAGTTACCACATGCCAGGTGTTCTGTCCTTCCAGCCTGCAGCCTCCAACAGACCCAGGTCCAGTGTGGTGGTTAATTTTGACTGTAACTTGTTTGGATGAAGAAACACCAAAGGGACTCGCCAGATGGCTGCGCGGGTGAAGGCGCGTGCTGCCAAGGCTGACCTCCTGAGTTTGATCCCTGGGTCACAGATGGTGGAAGCAGAGAACTGACTCCTAAAAGTTGTTTTCTGACTTCTGTGCACACCCTGTAGTGCATGTGCCCATGCTCACACACACCACACTAAAGAAATGTTGAAAGAAAGATCAGTGGATCTAGGGCATTAATGAAGGACACCTTTGGGCTGTGTCTCTAAAGGTGTCTCCAGGGAGGTGTAACTGGTTTGTTTTGACTTATTTTTGTCAGCTTTACAGGAGCTACACATCTGAGAGGAACCTTAGTTAAGAAAAAGCCTCCATCAGATTGGCCTGTAAGCAAATCTGTGGGCATTTTCTTGATTAAATGATTGACGTGGGGACAGCTTGGCCCACTGTAGGCGGTGCCTACACCCTGGTCAGGTGGTTCTGGGTTGTGTGAAAAAGGCAGGCTGAGCAAGCCATGGAGAACAATGAGCCGGTAAGCAGCACACATGTCCATGGTCTCTGCTTCAGTTCCTGTCTCTAGGTTCCTTCCCTGCTTGAGTTCCTACCTTGGTGTCCCTTAGAAACTGAACAGTGATCTATATTGTAAGCCAAATAAACCCTTTCTCCTCCAGGCTGCTTTTGGTCATGATGTATCACAGTAATAGAAACACTAACTAAACCACCAGGTCACTCACTGAGCCTGGAGCTCACCAAACCAATTTGACCAGATTGAATGGCCAAGAGGCCCCAGGGAGCAGAATGTCTCTATTGAGTTACAGATGTTGCTAAGCAGGCTTTCACCGGGAGTCTGAGGGTAAGAACTCGTTACACTTGCTCTGCAGACACTTTTCCTATTGAGCCAAATCCCCAGTTCCTACACTGGTGTTTTAAACAAGCACCCCCACCCCCACCCCAAATCTGGTGGCCAAGCACTGACTAATGTACCTTTCCCACTGCCTAGCTGCCCTACCCAGTGTCCCCAGTGAGCACCTCCTCATCCTCCCAAGACGCAGCTTCTCCCCTAAGGGTCTTCTGCGCTTTTACTGGAGCCAGCTCACCTGTCAGCCGTCTATCTTCCTACATATCAAGCCACACTGTGAGGGCTGGCTGGCTATAGTGAGTGTTATGAATAACGCTGAAAACTGAGGCTCAGCTTTTGGATCACTTGCCCCAGAGGCAAGACTCGAACTCGAAAAGGCTCCACTGCCCACGGCTGCCAGCAGGGTGCGCGGAGCCCGAGACCGGGGGTTGGGGCGTGGGCGCTGAAGAACGCGGGCTTTGATTCGCAACTCCGGCGTGGACCCAGACGCTAATTAAAATCGCCTGGGCCGCGGGGGCGGCAGGGCGGGCACAAAGCCGGCTTTGACCCGGCGGCACAGGCCCGGCTTGTGGGACGTGTTTGTTTTTGCTCGTAAAGCGCAGCGGTCCAGCGGAGCCTGGCGAGGGCCCCTGAGGCCACGGCTGTCCTCCCTGCCTGCTCCGGGCAAGCCCCGGCCCTGAGCAGGAGCTTGTGCGCTCCGGGCCTCAGTTTTCCCCTCCACTGCTGGGCAATGATAACATGGCAAGGTTAACTGTGAAGCCTACAGGGTTCCAGGCCCCACCTAAAGCTCTTCCCACTCTACAGATGAAGTCCAGAGAGAGTGGGGGCCTCGCCCAAGGTCACAGGGTTCTAAAAGAAAGAGCCAGGGCTGGAACCCAGGCCCCCAAAGCCACAGGAAGCCGCCTCTCCGAAGAGGCAGAGCTAGGAAGGGCCAACTGGCAACAGGAAGGTGGGTTTCGGCAAGGAGGCGTTTCCTGCTCACCCCCCATCAAACCAGGAGAGCGCCCCGGGGTGGGTGTTCCAGGAGGAGACTAGACAGAATTCCCTGGAGCCCTCAGGCTCCTTCCAGCCCAGTCTTTAGGGCTCAGGGCTACACACCAGTGGCTACTACTCCCGTGAATCCCGTGTTAGGTTTGGATGAGGGGTGTTTGGGTGCGCCTTCAGGGTTCAGGTTTGTGTGGGTGGGTGGGAATCAGGAAAAGATGGAAACCTCCGTGGTTGTAGGAATGCCCTGGCTACAGTGGTGGCAGAAGTAAGGAGTCTGGGGTCCCCTCTTATCCCCAACCTCCCGGCGTGCCCTGTGGCTCTTTACCACCCACTTTTCACTCAGCCC
Organism: Peromyscus attwateri; assembly: GCA_902168425.1. Taxonomy (NCBI): domain Eukaryota; kingdom Metazoa; phylum Chordata; class Mammalia; order Rodentia; family Cricetidae; genus Peromyscus; species Peromyscus attwateri. The sequence goes on along the minus strand of CABHPP010132631.1, from coordinate 4,276 downwards.
TCAGCTCAGAGCGGGTTATGACTGCCCAGCCCCCACCACCTTCCCTTTGGAACAGCCATCCTCGGGTACTGACATGCTCAGTGTCTTTGCCCTTCATGCCAGACAAAAAGCCCCCAGGGTGGGACTGTAAGGGCTTGCCAGAATGCCCTTCCCATCACGGCCAGTTCCCCCTTCATAAGCTGGCCCAGGAAGATCCACTGAGGTGTGTTTTCTCTGCTGTGGGCCAGGGCTCAGCCTAGGCTGCCACAGTGGCTCCGTCAAGGCCTGGCGGGGGCCTTGGGATAGGATAGGAGTCTTCAGAGAATGACAGGAGACTGATAGGCAGGCCCGGGCTCATTGGGGGAAACCGGGAACAAAGGGACTGGCCATGCCCATCCAGTGAGATGAGCAAGAACAGAGGTGTCCCAGTGCCTGGTCCCTGCGCCTCTCAGACCGCTCCTCTAACAACAGTAAGCACTAAGCCTTTTGCACTTCCCTCCTTCCCTCCCCACCCCCACTGGCCCAATGTCTGCCGATGGAAGCCTGGGGAAGGCTCTGATCCCAGCCACCTGTGAGGAGGAGGACGAGAAGAGAAGGAGGGGGAGGCAGCCAGGGGAGGACTTCTCAAGGCTCTCTCCCTCCCTAAGCCCTGGGAGCCAGAGCTTGGACAGAGACACTATTAACACAAAATTTGCAAACATGGCTTCTAAAAATAGCTCAGGCTGGCAAGGCCCACCTGGCACAGACTGCACCTTTGCGGCTGCTGGCCTGCTCCCCGAAGCACGCTGGCCACCAGTCTGTCAGCAAGCATGTCACTCTGCCCTCCCCGACCCGACCCGTGGTTAAGGGGCCACTGCAGCCCTGGAGGTGGGTCCAGGGTAAAGACGCTTGTGAAAATGAGACTTGTCCCTAACTGCGGAGAAGGAGGGGAGCATTTGCAGGCTGAGGGGGTGGACATCTCATCTACAGGAGAGTGGGAGGGGACACTGCCTACAGGGAGCATTGAAGACAGGATGGGAGTGTCTGCAAAGGCTCAAAACAGCGTTTAGACTCTACAAAGGAACCTGGTCCAATCTGAGTAGAAAATACCCAGGAGCTAAAGTATGAGGAGAGGCAGGCAGAGCCGGGAGGCTGACTCCATTATCATTATGGACTCAAGTATAGAGGAACACACAGTCCCTCTTGCCCAACCCCCAATCTAAGAGCCATAAAGGAACCAGAAAGCTTGCCTTGTCCAGCTCTTCAACTGAACAAGTAAGAAAATTGAGGCCCAAACTGCCGGTGCAACTTGCCAGGTCCCTCAGCAAGCCAGTGGCAGGGATGGCACAGAACCCAGGTCTGCTGGCCCGATGCGATTTCCAACAGGCCCCATTGGCTACCTTCTCTGCTGGCAGATGGAATGACCATCGTTAATAACATGTCTCAAAATGCTCCTACTCCATCATCTATTTTCTGAGCACCTACTGTGTACCAGACACTGGGCTCATGGAGGTAAACTAGACAGGCAGGCTCCTGCTTTCCAGTAAGTTCTGTCGAAGACTAGGGTCAAGAGTGACTCAGATGAGCACATGCCTCATGTGCCCAGCGCTTTGACATAACCAGTGTTGTGTCCCCCATATGGTGCTTAGCCTTCCTTGTCAACTTGTCTGGACTTAGAATCACTAAAGAAATAGATCTCTGAGTGAGTCTGTGAAGGCATTTCCAGAAAGGTTTAAGTGGGAAGACCCACCCGGAATGTGACGTCATCCCATGGGCTAGAGTCCTTGACTGTATAGAAAGGAGAAAGTGAGCTGAGCTCCAAGCATTTCTCTGTATCTGCTTCCTGGCTACAGACAGGAACTGGAGCCTCCCCACATTGCGTCTGTAGGCCTCCATCTCCTTCCTTGCTGGTAGAAACTAGTCACTTGCTTCTGGGAGCCTCCTCTTCGGGATGCTTTCATGAATTAGAGCTACACGATACCTGGAGTCCCTCCCTAAGATCAGAATAGTCAGGCCCCCATGCAGTCCTTGCTCTGGGTAGGGCTTGTTGGCATTCCCTGGGCATGCAGGCAGATCCTCTGCTCTCCTCGGGCAGCTCTCCATTAGAGAGCATCACTCCAGCTATCCCCAGTAATCCATCAAACCAGACACGCCCTCCCCTAGCACGGAAGTAAAGCCGGGCTGTAATCTCAGCCTGTGGAATGTTCTTGAGTAGACCAGTAGATATAAAGATGTGACCTCCCTCCTGGATCTCCAGCTATGCTGAGTCCTTCTCAACAGCTGGGCCATTGGCCACTCTCTCTGACAAAGACCAGGAGGCTAACCTGGGTGCTATTCACTCTCTTTTCACATAAAGTTGAATTATTTTCGGGGTGCTCATTCCAGGTGATCTATTGCATATCTGCGGAGGACCGTTCTCCATGCTCCATGGGGGCTTATCACCATATGCATACCTCCCATGTGCTGCCTACAATTTCCCAGAACTCCAGAAAGTAATCCCTGCCTTGAGTCAGCCCCTCTATTACACATTATGGGCAACCATGCTCCAACAGAATACCCTGGGGGGGGGGTCGACTGTCCCACTGTTAGCTGACTTCTGGCTCTGGCTTCCATCCTTGAAGTCCTCTGCCTCCCCCACTGCTCCCATGTCTCCATGGTATCTGTGTGGCTTTCTGCTCCTGAATTTGAACCACACATGCTCACCACTGAACTTCCCTGAAACCTTCTGAGCCGAAAGAAAGGAGTCCCAACTACTGTGAATTTCAGGCTATCCTAGATAAGTCATGCATCCTTTCCCAAACTCAACTCTCCCATCTAGAAATGGGGGAGACCAATCCCCATGTCTCCATGTCTTCCCACAGGACATGAAATTGGCAAGGGGCAGGGGTTGGGAGAATAATATGAGGTCACAAATTGGAGAGTGCACAGAGACCGGGCATCTAGTTACAAGTGACTCATCATGGATGAGCTCACCCATGTGGAAACACCAAATGGCAACTCCTGCCCTGGTTCAGGCTCAGAAGAGGATCCAGTCGCTCAACCTCTGGACACAGAAAAGCATCTCTTACATAGCCAGCACCATGTAGGGTAGGCAAGGAGGCAAGAGGGTAAGACCCAAACACCAGCCTCCAGGATCTCAGTCTGTCTTGGGAAGAGGAGACTCACATAGCCACCACGCCTTTCTGGGTCACCTTCACTATGCCGCTCCTGCTCAGAGTCCTTGTGTTGTGGGACTTTTCCTGGGGAGACATGAACAAATGTCTACTCACCCCAGATAGAGCACCGAAGAGACCAAAGAAACGATCCCAAGCAAGGCTAGCTTTGGTGTCCCAGTCAGTTTATGAGGGTTACATGCAGGAGCAGGGGTGACTCAAAGGCAGCAGCAGACAGCTTCTTCTCCCCAACAGTGATTGGTCACCGCTTGTATAACCATAAGGAAAGGCCTTGTGACTCCAAGAAAGCTGGGTCTGTGTCTGTAAGTTTCTGTATTTCAGGGGTCTTAACAGAATGTTTCAACTTCGAGTAAATAGACTTCACAGGACAGTCCCATCTGCTAGGGGGCCATCCTTAGTCCCCCCACCACAGGGGAACAGAATGAGCCTCAAGGAAGCCCCAAGGAGCTGACCCAAAGCACATTCGGTGGTAGGGAACCAGGATGGTTCCGGTCCAAGCCTGATCCTTGCTGAGGTGATGCTGCTGCAGACACCCAGGGGTGCAGCTGGGCCAGCTGCCTCTTTCAAAAGCCAGCCCTGGATTGCCCCACGCTGGGTCCTGAGCAGAGCCGAGCACCGAGCTGTAGCCTCAGAAGGACATGTGGTGTGGCCACAGTGGCCTCAAGGTTTGGTCCTGGCCTCCTGACCCTGGTACCTCTAACTGCAGCTCAGCTGTGTATACACGGAGCTACCTCCCTAGACTGTGAACTCTTCACTGGACGGGTTAGAGTGTGACACCCACCACCGCCACCTTTGACCTGTGAAGTCAAGCATGGGTGGAGAGGTTCAGTGAGCTCTGAGAAATCTGGTGCCACTCAGGGTCTCAGCCATGGAGCCCAGGGAGAGCCCAGGACATCTGCAGGAATCACATGGCTGTCATTTGTTGTGGCTCTGCATTTCCCCACATTATCTTAATTCATCTGCATAGTAAGTGCCACAGTCATCCAGTTCGACAAAGGAAGGGAAGATGTGGAGACTCAGCGGGATCTAGTGACTTGCCCAGGTGTGATGGCTCATCTTTGTGGTCAACCTGACAAACCTGGGAAGAGGGACTCACAATCGAGGAACTACCTCCAGCAGACTGGCCTGTAGGCATGTCTGTGGGG